>PVKA01036083.1:0-20961 GCA_004027165.1 Ctenomys sociabilis
TGTTTCAATACACACATATAGTATTTCTGTATTTAATTTTCTATTGAAACATCTTTAATTAAAACTTTTTTTTTTTTTTTTTAGAATTCCTTTATTTATTACAGTGTCTCGCTACACATCATGGATTCTTTTTTCGCGGGGGAAGGGGGTGAGCTCAGCCGGCCCTGCGGGGAGGGGCTGGCATGGCATGTGGTGCTGGGACTCGAACCGCGGTCCCTGAGAGGCGCTCTAGACCACTGAGCTATCTTGCCAGCCCTAATTAAAACTCTTAAAAATGCTTTGCACTATAGAGAAAGCAGTTATTTCTCTCTAATAGTCACTAAATATTTTCCATCGCACTTTAAGATTTGCTCCAGTTTGCTTTCTGCTGCGGAAGCCCGATCCAGTGCAACTGCACTGATGGTTTTCCTGCCTCTGATGTCCAGCAGGGTTCAGCCAGGGAAAAGGCTACCAGGAGAAAACAGGCCAGAGGTGAGATCGCTGTTTTCTTCTGGAGTCTTTGCTATTGTGACTCTGGAAAATGGCTATCATGTTTTGCAGCCCGTATGAGGTTATATTCTTTGAACAACTCTGTCTCATCTCTAGAAAATGCCCTCTTGTAATTTTGGCGAAATATTGCTAATGCTACCAGCTTTGCCAGTCTCTAGGGTCTTTCCTGAGCTCCTGCTTATAGATTCGCTTCAATTTCTCCGCAGTTTTCTGAAACCATTAGATTTTCCTCAATCGTCAGTTCCAACTGTGCCTTCCAGTATGTGCCAGGACCCATGCAGCGATATTCATTGACAAACTGCATTATGTATTATTTTTAAAGCACCTACATGCTTATAAAAAGAAGAAAAGCACAATTTAATGTTAAAAACATGCTGTCTTCTTTATTTCTTTTATTTAAATTTCAGCAGTGTACACTCACAGCTTCCACAAAGCGCATGAAAATCTAACAATTGGTTCCTAAAGTGGATTAATATTACTCATTCTATGGATAAATATGTGCTTCTTTTTCAAAGGCTTTCCATAAACATAAATTATCAGCTTCTCTTTGTTCACGTTAGGGCATAAAAGAAGAAAGTGAGAATGAAAATATTTCTACAGAGTATATATTTTATTTTAGGCACTATGCTTGAAAGTTTCCAAATGCCACTTTTCACTTTCCAGGGGGAAATCTTTATTCAGCTAGTGCAACCTGCTTCTCAAAGTTAGTGAAGACACTAAAAAAAGAATTAATTTGTATATTGATTTCACTTAGAATAATGAAAAGACCATCACACCTTATAGGCTATTCTTGTTGAAGCTACACAAGAAATGGACCATCAGGCACAATTATTTCTCTTATTCCCATTGACATGCACCAGCAAGAAGAGTAATTTCGGGTACCCCAAGGTCACTAGGAGAGAGAATGATTTCATTAATGCTATCAAACTTATCTTAACCATTGTGCTTCTCATTATGCTGTGATGGAAGCTTTAAGAGGAGTAAGGCCGAAGTATGAATTAACTCTAAATGTGCTTATCAGAAGCCGCTTTTCAGGAAAATGCTGCTGTTAGGCAGTTATTTCTGAATACCCAATGTGTAATGTGTGAAAAGCAAACCATAGTTACAAAATGATTAATGTGACATGCAATATTTGTGTTGGCTGAAAATGTAAAATTGAAATCAATATATCCTTAAAGTGCTACAAAGCTGTTAGACTATCCAATGCAAAGTTTTCAGTGAGCATGAAACTGAGGCATCTATGAAGATAAAATAAGCAGCACTGTATTTGTTACTTAATGTATTCATTCCTTTGTGGACATTTTATTTTTCAAACATGAAATTAAAAAAAAATACTTCAGTAGTTTGCTCCAGTTTGCTTTAAAATATAAATATATAATAGTCTTAAAATACAATAATACATTTCATGTACCTCATATTATAAATTACTAGGGCAAAAGCTCCATAATATCTTAGGATCACTTAGGTGGTATCGTCTTTTCTAGCCAAAAATATGTCTGAAACTACTGTATGATCTGTCCTCAGAGTTGTTGCTTTTTACTTTTTTTTTTTTTTTTCAAAGTACTAACAGTAAACCTCATGAAAGTATAGATGAGAGCACACTACAAGGGCTGGACCCAAAGGGACAAGGCAACATTTGTGACCTAACATTTGATACCTGCAGGTAGCCTCACCTGCACGGACACAAAGCGTGTTTAGGACATAGAAGCTGCAGCAGCTGGGGTGCCATGGTTACTCTGAATGATGCCTCACAGTGGGATGGGCTTATGCCTTTTAAAAGACATGGGCTTAGCACTGAGAAAGCTCTATTTTCATCTGTTTGTCCCTTCTGTTTGGTGGCTGCAACTGTCATATTCAACACCAAAAACTCATAGAATGCAGCATTTTAGCGTAGATTACGAAAGCAAAGACAGAGTCTATAAATCTCAACTTAGAATTATCTTAAAGTAAAATTTAGTTTCTTCAAGTTATCATAAAAATAAAGATTAAGATTGAAGAAACTGTAAAATACTTTAAAATGCTTCTAAAAACAGCAAAAATATGGGCTTACATCTGAAATATTCAGTAATGTGTGTGTGTGTGTGTGTGTGTGTGTAAATAAAGAAATGACATTTCCAACTGAAAAATAACTAGAAAAGCAATGGAAGCACTAGAAAATATTATAGAGAAAGTGTCCATAATGTAACTAAAACTAGATGACTGAATGAAAAATAATACTATACTACAATAAATTTATGATATAAAAAAATAAGAAAGTCAGTCAAGAGGAAGAGGAATGGAAGACAAAATTTTAAATGTAAGCAGAGATTTTTGTCACAATTAAAGTCATAAATTTTACATTAACCTTGGTAAGTCCACCTTAGAGAATATATATCATCTTCCCAATCCAGTTAAAATCTCTGAATCTCAGAAATAAAGGGTCTGTGTATTTCAAAGAGGGCAGAAAAAGGAATCAGAGTCAAACAAATGTCTTAAGCAATGAGTGAAAGCAGGTAAGAGAATGAACTCTTAAAGTGCTGCATACCTGTGACTAAACATGGCTGAATAGTTTACACAACACTGCCTAACTTAACACTGCTATGGATTTTTGAAAAAAATCTTTTGAGAGATATGGATATAAAGGTGTTGATATGTTAAAAAGATTTGATAAGATATGAACACAGGTAGTTGCATAGTAGAATTGGTGCTGTTAACTACAATTCTATACTACTTATTTAATAACATCTTTAGTTTATGTATGAAGTATAGGATCCTCAGGGTCTCCCTACGCAGATCAGATTCATAGTGCTCCTCCTGTTTTCATCCTTCCAAGCGCTGGGATTACAGGTGCATGCCTTGCCCAGTCTCATTCACTGTCTCAGCGTACCCTAGGGGTGGGGCCTGCATAAGCAGGTGCTTTAATCTGCTGAGCTATCTGACTGGCCCTTTTTAATTAATTAATTTATTTTTAAATATTTATTTTTCAGTACTGGGGATCAAATTGGCAATCCTGCACTTGCCAGGCAGGCACTTATGCCACTGAGCTATGTTCCCAGCCATGCATTATGATATTATTTTAGCAATTCCTAGATGTAGAATATATAATTACAACTAACAGCAGTGTGATTAATATTATTATATACGAAATTATAAAATATTCCATTCCACTACAACAGTACTGCAGATTAAAGGAAATTACAGGGAGTGAAGTATAGCTAATTTATCTAGTACATAAAAAAAAAATGGATGTGCAGCTGATTTTTTTCATCACTGAGGCACGACCCTGTATGCCTTCAGCACTAAGGAGCAGAGCTGTATCCTGTTTCATAATTGCAATCCCTGGTCACTTGGCTCTAATGGAGGGAGGCCTAGCCTAGGAGAAGCAGCCGGAACAGGGGGAGGAAGGTGGAAAGCGCCAAAGAGGAGGAGGGCGACAGAGACTTCCAGGCCATACCCGGGGCCCTGGCTCCTCCCACCTGGCCTCTGCCAATGTCATATTTAGGTATAAACTTATTAGCAGATTAGCCCACTGATGTGCCTTATGCAAGATCTGAACACAGGTAGCCCTGAAACCCTCCTGTGAGCTCCTGAGGCTCTAGGAAGACACAAGCAAAGGGCGTTTTTCAAACATGTAGTAATTATTGAGGCACAAAGGAGTGTATATATAAGTCCACAGATAGGTTTTTACCTATTGTCATAAAAGTAAGCTAGAGGAGGAAGAACTTGCTAAAGATTTCATTCTGTTACTAGAAAGAATAATTTAAAAGATAGCACACACAACTACTGACAAAAGTTTTTGTAAGGTAAAAACATTGGATAGTGCATTTTGTCTGTCACTTCAGTTTAAGTTACTATATGAAAATTTTGTATTAATATAAAAAAATAATTTTGTTAAAAAGGACAAATAATAGAGCTGTTCCTATGGTGTGCTGAGCCAGCTGCACAATAAATAAATGAGTAAATAAATAATAAAAACAAAAACAGTATAAAATTATGCACAAGTCCTCAAAATCAAGACCCATAATGCAACCATGATTTAATATATCTTTTTTTAAAATTAAAATGTATTCCTTTTTAAAAGGCAAAATTTTTCCAGTGATAACACCAGTGTGTGTATGTTTACAAAAAATATTTCCCAGCTTCTCTTAAAAATCAAATTAGTAATAAAGAGTCTGGGGAGATAGCTCGATAATCTAAAGTGCCTGCTTCAACTAGCTTAGGCAAGCTTAGGGACCATGGTTCAATACCCTGCACTGCATGCCATGCCAGCCCTGTCCCTACAATGTGCTGAGCTAGCTGCACAATAAATAAATAAATAAATAAATAAATAAATAAATAAATAAATAATAAAATATTCTTAATAAAATTTGGATCACAAAGGCCACAGGCTAGGAAGTTTTCTTGAACACAGCAAGACCAGACTTGGTCACAAAAGATTAAAAGGTGTTATGAAATTTTTCAGAAAATAAGACAAAAATTCCTATGTCCTACAATATTATGGTGATTAAAACCATGTACTGAAAAGTCAAAAAATCAATTTTCAAAGCTTGTATAATCAAACAATGAAAAGTAAAGAAATGATAAAATTCATTTCTTAAAAATATTCCTAAATGTAGGTCTCAATATGCACTTGAAAATGTCATATATTTGGGGAAAATAGAAACAAAAATATAAATCAAAGGAAATATTGCCTCAGAAGCATAAAGTTAAAATGGAACATCAGTGTCATAGAAACGATCACATTAAAAAACCTGTAAATAATAATGACATCTGCAAACTCCAAGAATTACAGGAAATTCTATAAAGCAAGTTGTTGCATGAATCTTGTTTTTCTCCCTGCTTTTACAGTTAGCTGTGTCTCAGAGAGTGGATAGTATATTAGCCTTCCTGGAAATGGTATGAAGAAAAAAGAAAAAGGGATCCGAAATCTATAGGCAACACTAGTAAGAAATAAGTCTACATCTTAGAAACTGTTGAGAGGACGGGTTGGTTGCTGTCCATCTCAATGTCACTTAAGCTAATGAGGTAATTTTTTTGCCATAAAATATGCCTAATATATGCATTAGCAAATGGTCCAGGCAGTTACAGGAAAGGAAATTTCAATTTTAGATGCTAAAAGTGGGCACTCAGAGCACATAATATAAAAAAAAAAAATTGGTTAAACTTATCCTGGTGAAAGCTTTACAGACAACTAACTCCATGACAAATTTCTAGCTTTAGGGACAAAGGTGGTAAAATAGTAATAATTGTATTTGTTACTTGGTGTCTCTAGAAAGATTAAAAATAACATGTGTTTTCTTGTGGCCAGAAATGAAAAGAAATTTGAGGAACAGAAATTCTAAAACTACCTGTGGTTTAATGAGAACTGCAGGGATTTTTGCTTGTTTGTTTCTTCCCAAGTCAGTTGAAAATGAAAGCTGTCATCTGAAGATGAGAGCTTACTGTAACTCCTGAGCTGGCACAGTTCAGAAATCAGGTGGGCCTCTTACATTCTTTGTAGTATCTTGAGAGAAGGATGATGTCTCATAGACTGAGCTTCGCAAAGCCAGACAAAATGTCTCAAATAAGAGAGGAAGAATCTGGACTTCCCTTTCTAACTCCTAGTTCAATACAGTTAAGCTTACCGGAAAGAACTTTTAGGATAAAAGTGTGGGTGCAGCTGTCACTACACAGAAGAGATGAAATTGAGCTAAAAAAAAAATCTACATTTCCGAGTATGCATTTAGCTCTTGTAAGAACCCGAACCCTAGGTTTGACATTGTATTAGGGCAAAGTAAAGGAAGTATTTTCTTTTCTTCTTTGTTTGTTTCTTTCTTTCATTTGTTCGTTCATTCATTTGTTCTTTCTTTCTTTTGTATTATAGGGAAGGGTCTACAGGGTACTCAGGGTCTCACTACTAAATCGGACTTGTGGTGATCCGCCTGTTTACAGCCTCCAAAGAGCTGAGATTACAGGCCAGTGCCACCACACCCAATCTCGGTTCTTGTCTCAGCGTGCCCCAAGGGGAATGGAGGGCCAGCAGAAAAGGCCCTCCGTGATGAATCCCTGGCCTCTGTGCCTGCTTGCAGGCACTCTAATCCGCTGAGCTATTTAGCTGGCTCAAAGGAAGTATTTTCACTTTTTTAATTTTCATTTTTTTATTTCATTTTATTTTATTTGGTACAGGAACTCACTGTGCAGCTTGTACTTATCATGATCTTCCTGTTTCAGCCTCCCCAGTGCTGGTATTACAAGTGTGTACCAACATGCCCAGTCTTTGTGGCCAGCTGAGCACCCCTGGAGCAGAGCCAGCACAGTGTGTGATACTAGGGACTGACCCTTGCCTGGGCAAGCACTTGGACTACTGAGCTATCTCAATGGCCCCATATTTTCAGTTCTAATGAGGAGATACTTTGAAATATTTTCCAGAAGGATTTCAGAATACCTAGAGGGCAGTAAAATATACCATTTCTGTTTCCCTGTATTACTTTTAAAATACTAGATTTATGTCTGCTCTCTACTATTCTTTGCTCAGCCTCAAGTGTCACAAGAGAATTAACTTGTGCTTTGATTTCACAGACTCTAGAATATCTTCATACACAAATTCTAGAGGTGGTGAGATACATGTACTCATAAAATTATCTGGTTTCAAGCTACTCTTATTTTCCTATAAATGTCTCAAGATTATCAAATGCATATGGAAATACTGCGTTGTTTGACCAGTGTAAGAAATGGAAAGTGCAAATCATAACCAGAATGTAAACTGGATATTATGAATTGGGAAAAAATGTTCAATTCTGAAAGGTGACTAGAGACTTGGGTGTAGGAAAGGATAAGGAAAATAATAAAAAAGAGAAAAGAGAGAGAAATGGAAACAGGGCTTTTGTAAATGAGATGGAAAAGATGGAATTGAGAAAATAGGAGTAGGAAAGGAAGGGATTAAGATGAGGCATGTCTGTCCATGTACAGTATTTATAGTGAAAGTGATCATTATTATTTAAAGTGGACTAATAAACTTAATAAAAATTAAGGAACTCACATGGATTATCCGTTTTCACTTCTGTGAGAGTGCCTAAAAGAAATTTACATATGACATAAAGTGAAGTAATTGTCTGTGAGCAGGGCGTGGAATTGCAGCTTCAATTTTCACAATGCTTGCTTAGTGTCAGATACCCACACATGCCCTGTGGTTCCCAGGGGGAAAGAGATCAGAGCACTGGAATCTGTCCACTTATGAAATAGTCTGTCTGGGCTTGCTTTCACCAATGGAGAATAAGTTGAAATAATGTTTGTCACTGTGTTTCCATCCTTGGGTACCTTTTTCTGGTACAAGATCTATAAGGGAGAGTTCTTTTTTTTTTTTTTTTTTTTTTTTTTTAAAAATCAGGAATTGAACTCAGGCCCTTGTGCTTGCTAGGGAAGCACTTATTCCACTGAGCCATTTACCCAGCCCCCAAAATCTATAATATTGTAATTGTGCTTGGTCATTTAGTTCAGATCCTTACAGTGTCAAATCTTACTGAAGTATTACACTGCACCTCAGATATAGCTTGAGTCAAATCCTTCAAGCCTGTCCCACACTTAGATAATAGTTTTGTTCCCTTTCCCATGTTTTAGCTGGGCTATCATTGAAATTTTTGTTAATAATGGAGACATTTTAAGTCTGCAGAATACCGGGTTTTAGAATAAAAGCTTTCAGTTTTTGTCCATTAAAATGGATGTTGGCCATTGGTTTGTCATAGATGGCTTTTACATATTGAGGTAAAGCCATTTATTCCAGTTTTACACAGAGTTTTATCATGAATGAGTGTTGGACTCTGTAAAAAGCTTTTCCAGCATCTCTTGAAATGATCATGTGATTTTTGTTAAGGGCTATGTTGGGGTCACAGTAGGTTATTTATTTGTACTCATTCTTGTAGAGAGCTGTGTGCAGCCACACCTGAAAGATGGCGCTGGCTTCCGCCTTCCACCTTCCCGATGGTGAGCGCTCTCAGTGATAAACAACTCCATATATGGCTAAGGCTAAAGCTATGGCTCGCTTCTGCGTACCTGGACCCATTGGCGGTGCCCACGTGGCCTTCCGAGATTGGACACCCGGAGGGTATTTAGCTATGAGCGGGCTCCCCCCCCCGGGGGGGGGGCAGAAGAAGATTGTTCAAGGGTCCTGAATAAACCGCTGAAAGAAGAGTCTAGTGTTGCGTCTTCCTTGCTGGCGAGGTTGCGCGCGACACATTCTGTTCTCATAAGGTGAGAGTTCCCCAGTATAAATTTCCTTCTGAGATTTCCGGTGAGTTGTGTTTGAATTTTTTTAGTATTGTAGGTATTTTTAAATTAAATTCTTTAACTTTAACTGTGATCCACTGATTTGTAAGAAAGGTATTATTTAATTTTCATGTATTCCTGGGGACTTTGAAAGTTTTGTAACTGACTTACATTTATCATCATTTCTTTTCAATATAATTCTGGAAATAATAGCCAGAGCAATTAGATAAGAGAGAGAAATTAAAGAGATAAATGTGAGAAAAGAAGAGGTGAAATTATCATTACTCACACATAACCTGGTACTCTACATGGAAGGCCCAACTACCCCACCAAGAAACTCATAGAGTTAATAAGCAGATTCATAGTATAGCATGACACAAAGCCAATACTCAAAAAATAATAGCATTCCTATACACAACAAATTGACTGAAAGTAAAATTAAAGAAACAACACCCCTCACAATGGCACAAAAAGACATACTTAGGAATTAATTAATTTAACAAAAAATGCAAAAGATGAATGAAAATTGCAATACACTGAAGAAAGAGAACAAAGAGGATTTCAGAAAGCAAAAAGATGCTGCACACTCATGGATAGGAAAAAGAGACAGTATGAAAATGGCTATACTCTCAAAACTGCTATATGGATTTAATACACAAACAAAATATCATTATAATACCTCATACTTCTAAAGAAAACATTCCTATTATTCATTTGGAGCAAAAAAAACCCACCTAGAATAGCAAAAGCAATCCTGGCCAACAACAAGGGCAAGGCAGGAGACAATCACAAATCTTGACTTGAAGTTATACTGCAAAGCTACTTTGATAAAATTACCATGGCACTGGGAAAAAACACAAACAAACAAACAAACAAAAAAAACCCAGAATTCATGTTCAATAGCACAGATTAGAAGATGAAGACACAACTACAAACACTGTCAGATACCTTAGCTTTGACAAGGGGGGCTAGCATGTTGACTGGAAGAAAGATAACCTCTCTAACAAATGGTGCTGGCAAAAGTGGCTCTCTACATGCTGAAAATTAAAACTAGATCCAGGTCTATTACTGTGTAGTATACTAAAGTCAAAATTAATTAAAGATCTAAACATTAAAGCAGAAACACTAACTATACTAGAAGAGAAAGTACGTAGGTTTCTTGAAAACACAGGGTTAGGTAGATGGCTCATAAACAAAAATCAAACTGCATGGTAAGCACTTCAAATAATTAATAATTAGGATTTCATCTTATTGAAAAGTTTATTTGCATCAAAAGAAATCACCAACATAATGAATAGAAAAATATCAAATTTGGAAAGAATTATACTTGACTGTCCCTCGCACAAAGGACAACATATAAAGAACTAAAAGAAATTATGCTTCCAGAATTTATAGACCCAATCCAAAACTGGGCATCTGAGATGAATGCATACTGCTCAGAGGAAGAAAAACAAATGACAAATAAATACATGAAAAAACATTCTACAGCACTGGTCATTTGAAAAATTTAAATTAAAACAACATTGAGATATCATCTCACTCCAGCAAGAATTGGCTGTCATGAAGAAATCAACTAATAACAAATTCTGGAGAGACTATGTTGAAAAGAATCCCTTCTCCTCTGTTCATGGGGCTGTAGACTGATCTGACCTCGGTGGAAATCAGTGTCGAAATTCCTCATAAATGGAATTGGAGGAGGGCCAGTCAGATAGCTTAGCAGACCAAAGCACCTGCTTAGGAAGAGTGCAGTGGCTGGGGTTCGATCCCCCGTGTGCTGTGTTGGCTCTGCACTGAGAGGTGATTGAGACTGGGTGTAGTGACATGCAACCTTAATTCCTGCTCTTGAGAGGCTAAAAACAGGAGAATCACTATGAGTCTGATCTGTGTACGGAGACCCTGTAGACCCTATACTAAATACATTTTGAAAAAATCGCATTGGAAGTCCCACTGGGACAAGCTATTCTCCTCTTAGATATTTTTCCAGAATAACTGGAAATATACTATCTGTGCACCCATGTTTATGGAAGCACAATTGTCATACCTAAGTCTTGGAAACAACATTCTCATCAAATGGAGAATGAATAAAAAATGTAATATTTGTGTACAATAAAGTATGATACAGCTATAAAGAAAGATAAACTTGGGGCTTTTTTAGGTAAATGGATACAACTAGACGCTATATCCATAAGTGAAATAAGTCAGACCCACACGCATAAACATCATATTGTCTCCCTAGTGTAAGATCTCGAAGGAGTAAATGAAATCTGCAAGATACAATAGATATAGTAAGAGGGAAAGAAACAGCACAGAAGGCATAAACAATTGGGGTGATGGAAAGGAGGAAAGAAAGGAAAAACGTGGGGAAAAGATTACTATGTATATTCGCAGGATAGCTGTGATAATTGCATTAAAGCTTCTATCATGTTTTGGAAGGTTAATGCTTAAAATTTTTACCTCAACCAATTTTACATGCTGATGTCTAGTAATATAAGGAACTACACTGAAGACAACAATGTGCATTATAACAAACAATGTGGAATAGTTATCATCTTGGGTTTTGTTTTTGAAATTTTGTATTGTTTCTAATGTTTTATTTATCATTTTTCTATTCTCTTTAAAATAATTTGACTGACCTTGTCAGATACAAACATTACATTTCTTGTTACATAGGTCTTGCTTTATATTGGCCTTAACCATCCAGCAGAAAGGTATAAAAATGAGTTATAAAAAGATAAGCCATATTAATGTACTGAGCTATAAAGGGGCTCAAGTCAACAACTTCTGACATTGTCAGTCCTACAGATAACCCATTATTATGGACTACTGGACTGTATTGGATTATTTTGTTGGATTCATTCACCTACAATATTTGAATGACAATAGAATTCCCATCTCTGACAAAACTAAACAAAAAAAGGAGATATAAATGAAGGACCATTTTGTAGTAAAAAAAAAAAAATATATATATATATATATATATATATATATATGTTCTGTATGTAGAAAATAGGATAGATATACAGTTACTTTCTCTTAGTTCAATGAGAAGATTTATACTAATATTGTTTAGACAAGACATCATTTCTGCATCTTGTACTCTGAATAACTACTATGAAGACAATTTGCAGTGTATTAATTATTGTAACTGTACTACTAACCTATTTTGAAATTGTCTCACTACTATTTCTTTATCAATGAAATTAATAAAATAAATAGAATAATATTTAAAAATAATTTCGCTGAATAAAAGTCAATTCAAATACCATTACAGATACAGTCTCTTCAACACAAAATAGTGCATTATATTATGGGTGATAATTACACACAAAAGTCCAATAATTAGTTTTAATATTAACAAACATCAGAAAACGCAGTTGATCCAAATTTATCCCTAATTCTCTGTCCAAAAACATATTTTCCAAATACTTTATTTTCTTAATATTTTGAATCCTATTTAATTCAGAAGAAAAAATATTAACTGTAAGAGGTCCTAATTCAATGTGTTTCCAATCTACAAATACCCACACATTATAATTATTTGTGATTTTGTAATCAACATGTCTAGACAATTTTAATAAATGATGTCTATCCTTGTCATTGCCTCTACAAGTAATAAAATAATGTTCAAACCTTCAAGATATTTCCCCTTAGTTTCAGATTATTAGATACATTCAGAAACTGTAGCTGTCACCAGGAACAATATATCACCTTCCACTGAAGCAGCAGACCATTATCTAGTATGTTTTCCTAAATATAAAACATGCTCAGTTGACACACGGTCTGAGCACCAATTGAGTGCAGGCACTGTCTCTCTTGCTACAATCATAAAACCATTTTAAGTCTGCAAGATTCTGCTTAGGCTTGAATTTTTAAAAAATCTTGGGAGATTCAAGTTTCATTGGAATGTACTTGAAATACAGCTTAGTATTAGTTAATATAGTTTGCCATAAATCTTACCACAGTAATAACACACATCTACTTTTGTATAAATATGTATAAAAAGACAGTGAGGATATTATCTTCCATATTGTTATTGAAATATATTTTTCTCCCAGGGGAGAAATTGAATTTAGTTTTATATATCATTCGCTTTTCTGAAGTTTTTGCCAAAAATTAAAACAGACAAGTGAAAATTTTATCTTATGTTACAAATATGAATATGTCTTACTTTTCAGTGCAGAAGTTGATAACAGTATAATAAATTTCTTGTACTTACTATATATTACATTTTTTGAATATAATTTTACTATCCTCATTTTACTCTAATTTAAAATATCTTCCAGGCATTCACATAGTATTTTCCAAAATATGATCATTCTTTTTTTTATAAATGAAGAGTTCAGGGTTTTGAACATGCTATCTTACCTCACAGTAGAATACTGCAATTTCTTATTAATTTAATTCATTTTCTTTTTATTTATAAATTATTACACTTCAGTAATTAAGTAAAATACGGCAGAAACTCATTCAGCAATTAACCTATTTTGGAGTCAAGTGAATGTACCTTAAAAATAATCTTGACTAATTACAGTAAGTTACCCTCTAAAAACAGTGATAGAAAAGAAATAAGTAGATGTATGACCTGAACTGGAGGTATCATAATGTCTCCCTGTGTCTCTTGCTATCAAGAAAATTAGTGAAGTAGAGAAATCCCATTAGGATTAAGAAACCCAGACCTAAATATTTCACAAACTGAAGGCTGGCCAAATAGCTCAGTGGATTAAAGTGCCTCCAAGCAGATGCAAGGACCAGGTTTTGACCCCCTGGGCCTGCTGCACTGGCCTCTCCTTCAAGGTGCTCTGAGTTGGCAATTGAGACTAGGTGTGGTGGCACAAGCCTGTAACCCCAGCCCTTGGGAGGCTGTAAACAGGTGGCTCACGAGGACTCTGATCTAGTACTGAGACCCTGAACACCCTGTAGACTCTTCCCTTAGAAAGAAAAAAATTTAAATTGGGATTCATCCAGCAGAGTGTATTCAATCCTCAGGAAGATGAGATGTCAGGTAGTGAAAGAAACGATGCAAATGCAAGTGTCTAAATAAATATTTTTTTGAAAAAAGAATTACTTTGATTTTCAAATATTCTTCCATGAAAAAATGGAAAGAAATCACTTGTAATTTGATGAATAAGAATTTGCCTGTCTGTTTGATCAGAAACAAAATACTGGTAAGATAGTGTTATTGTTTAAATGTTCTGTTTAATATATTCATTGCCAAATTTTCAATTGAATAATTACTCCTAGCGGTGGGAGAAGTTTTAGGTAATATAGCTGTGGGTATGTTTATAATATTCACATTTCTATAATTTTTTAAATTTTTCTGGTAAACTCACCTGTCATTTTTGAATTGACTTTTATCATACCTGAGCTTTATTGCCCAAATGTTCATTTTTGTCAATGTAAAAATGTCTACATCAAACTATATTCCTTATATTTGTATATCTTCTCTCATCATTTTTATTCCACATGACAGCCAAAATTAGGTTATTGATAAGTATTTCTAAATAGCTAAATATTTTTAGAAGCATTGTCTTGGGCAGGGGAGATAGATCAGTAGAATAAGTGCTTCTCTGGCAAGCACAAAGGCCTGAGTTTAATTCCTGGTTCTGCCAAAAAAAAAAAAACAAAAAAAGAGTTTCCTTAATTTTGACTGTTCTAAACTATTTTGTTATAAATAAACATATTTTATTCTGTCATTTTTGTCTCTTTGCCTCCCACTTGATTATTATAACTTTACTATCTCTAATATATCTATTGATTTATACATCATTATATATTAAAAATGATTATCAAAAATATGTAAGAAACTCATTCAGTATTATGTAACTAACTTATGCCTTATTGTCCACTAGGCATTAATAACTATTTTCATAGAAGAAACTCAAACAGTAGACAGAAAACCAAAGAAACAAACAAAATTTTGCATCAGTGTAGATTTATATATGTATCTTAAGAAACAGACTAAATGTGGGGAATAATGGAAGTGAAAGGGAAATTAATAATTCATTACAATAATTCAGAAAACAAGGATGTTTGTTTTACTTGGACTAAGGTACTTGTTCAGAGGTCCAATTTAGATTCATTTAGAAGTTGAAGTTGATGGAGTGCTTGTTGAGTTTCAAAGGGAGGTAATTAAGTCATGTACTTTGCCTTTTGTGGGAAGAGTAAAACTACATATAAAATTTTAGAGTCAGGGAGAAGGCTCATTAGAATAAGCACTTCCTTGGCAAGTTCAAGGGCCTGAGTTCAATCCCCAGTTCTGAAAAACCAAACAAACAAACAACTAAAACTACATATAGAATTTTAAATTTGAGTCTGGATAAGTTAAATTTTTATATAATATTAAAATAAAGCAGTCAATGTACAATTGTATATATAAGACTGTTATTAAAATAGGAGCACAGGAAGGGAGCTCTACTTTTAGAGGAAATGAATAACATAAAAAGATATTAAAGTGAATGGGTTGGATAAGTCCTTGGAATATATACAAGGAGAATTTTTAGAAATCAAGCAGTAAAAGAATAGAGGGCAAGAGGATAAGGAAAACCAAGAAAACTGACATATGCAAAGTTAGTTTAAAAATAAACAAGCAAAAGATATGGTCAACCATGTCAAAGCCTTTTGTGAACTGAAGTGAATGTATGAGAGTAATTGACCTTGGAATCTCTATGTAAACTTGGTAGGTCATCTGGTGTAGAAAATGAATGGCGATGAAATACCAGGAAGGGGAAATAGTTAATTTTTCAGAAAATATGCTCTGCAAAGGAAAAAAAATTGCAGAAAAATGTGGCAACAACAGTATAAATAAATGAAAAGCAAAAAAGAGTATAAACGTAAGTACATACAACTACACATATATAAATGAAACATATTTTTGAAACTAAAGAAATTATACAAAGTTAATGGGTTCACAATTAATTATTGGTAACCATTAAGGTGTGATTGAGAGTCCACTGATTATTTATTTGCAAAACCAATATCAAAAAAATAGAGTAATCGAGAAAAATTCCGTGAAGTAGTGGAGTAACAGTTACAGTTGTCACAGTGCAGCATTGATTCCCAAAACCACGTATTTGGATTCTGTGTAATCAACTCCCCTTTATTAAAATTAGTATCATCAAATCTCTCACTTTTTTTTTTTTTGATATTTTCACATTATTTGTGTATTTTGATTTTGTTTTATTTTGGCAGAACCAGGATTGAATTGAGGCCCTCGTGCTTGCCAGGGAAGCACTCTTTCTACTGAGCCATCTTTCCCGCCTTTATTTGCGTATTTTGAAAAGAGGAAATAAAGTAATTTTATTCCACTAATTTAAGGCAGCATTAGCATACAGACATATCAAAAATGTAGCAATTTGATGAGAAGAGTCTCGCAGCAATTGTTTTTTTCTTTTTTTTTTGACAGATCCAGGGATTGAACTCAGCCAGGCCCTTGTGCTTGCCAGGGAAGTGCATATTCAGCTGAGCCATCTCACTGGCCCCAGCAAAATTTGACTATCTCATCTCTCTTACTTTCACAACCATGTCAAATATAAATTTATATGGAATAAATGTGAATTGTAACATTTGCAATGAATACTTTAGAATTAATATTTGGCTCAGTTTTATTATTATGATCATGTATCTCTGAAATGAAGAAATACATTAGATTTTTAAAAATATATATTTATATGTATATTTCATATTTATATATTATATTTTTTAACAATATAAAATGTAATGGAAATTCTAACTAAAATTTAATAAGAAAACATGTTCCTTATTATATGTTAAAAAATTAAAATATGTATTTTCTTAAACATTTCAATATTCATGGTTCTGAAATTTACTTTTTAATGAAATGTATTTTAAACTCTTAAATTTTTCTAATAATTGTCTTTTACTTATATATTGTATGTTTTCATGTAAATTTATTAATATGTTTAATATATTAATATTATATTATTAATAAAATATTATTATTAATAAAATACATTATATATTAATAAAATATTTATTAATATAGTTTATAAATTAAAATAATTAATATGAATTAAAATAATTCATCATGTTTATTGTTGTCTCATTACATTGAACTATGAGTTGATAATATAGCCTTTGTCTCTTGGAAATCTGAGTAATTTTTATTATAATTAATTTAAAAATACATACGAGCCGGGCGTGGTGGCGCATGCCTGTAATCCCAGCACTCGGGAGGCTGAGGCAGGAGGATTGTTGTGAGTTCGAGACCAGCCTGAGCTACCAAGTGAGCTTAAGGCCAGCCTGAACTGCATAGTGAGACCCTGTCTCAAAAAGACAAAAAAAAAAAAAAAAAAAAAAATACATACGAAAGCTGGCCAAATAGCTCAGCAGATTAAAGCACCTGCAAGCAGGTACAGGGGTCTGGGGTTCAATTCCTGGACCTGCTGTTCCAGCCCCACCCTTAAGGCATACTCAGATAGCAATTGAGACTGGGCGTGGTGGTGCGTACCTGTAATCCCTGCTCTTGGAAGGCTATAAACAGGAGTTTTATCACAAGTCCACTCTAATAGTGTGAGCCTGAACCCCCTATAGACCCTTACCTAAAATACTAAATAAAAAATAAAAATAATTATGAATAATGACATTAACATGATAGAATGAAATAAAATCCTCAAATTTGCTTGCATATGTTGCTAATAGCTTAAATAATAATCGCATTTTAGTAATCACTGTTCGAATTATTATATAACCTAATGCAACTTTTTCAGTATGTAATTATTATTATTTGGGCAGACACCTCAACCAACCCTGGGGGCGGGGCTGGCACAGCATTTGGTGCCTGGAATTGAACCATGGTCCCTGGGCACTTGCCTAAATTTGCCTGAACAGGTGCTTTTGACCACTGAACTGTCTTGCCTGCCTGGTATTTAACATTGTGTCACTCAAAAACTCTTACATCAAATAAACTTTTGAAAAACTTTCTTTTTTTATATATTAATACAATGAGCCTATTATTTTTTCTTTAAAACCATTTCCTTAAAATAACTTTCTGAAAGAACTCTATAATGATCAGCACTAAAAGTAACTGCTTGGAGAAAATATCAGCAATGAATAAATACAGCCCCAATCAGTAACACACCTTTCATTCACTGACAGGATTTAACATAATTGCTAATTTCTTTTATTTCAAATTATGTCTAGACTTGTTTCACAAATGAAAGTTGACACACATAATGACACCAATAGCCACAGCCTGCTTTGCCTATTTGTGTTTGTTTTAGTGACATTACTGCTAATAGAGAAAACAACGATTTTCAGACTGTGTGATCCTGGGTAATATGTTAATTAAAGCTGTCAGAAACAATGTTGCAATGAACACTGGGTATTACAAAACCAAAACAGCACAACAGATCTAACACTAATAAAAAGACAAAAACAGAACAACATATTCCAAATCATAAGCATTATTTCCTGCACCATTACTTCTGTTTTACATTACTTTGTTGAGAGTTTAGATTCCACTTGGGTCTTTATCTTTCATTTTTTGTTTTTCTCTTTTCCCAGCTGCTCTCCATTATTTGTCAAATATTTCATTTTCTTATTGACTTTTAAATTCATGTCATCTAAACTTTATTGTTTCTGTAAAACAGATTCTTACTAAATTACATTCTCCGATACACATCACTGTCCTTTGATTTTTACACAGTGTCACTAGTGTTGTTCATGCTACCCCTGGACTATAAGTCCCAATAACTCTGTGTGATTATAATTTTTGTACAGTCATTTAAAGACTCATAGCTCCAGAGAACTACTCAAAGCTTTAAGATTTTAGATTAATGCTAGTTTAGTATAATGCGTATTACCTCTTAAGTGATCCCGTGACAGTAGGAAAAATTCTGGATCAATGATGTTTGCAGAATTTAATTTCTCTGTGACCTTGCTATTTTTCTTTTTGGTGAAGCTTCTAGACTGTATCATGACAAGACTTTATATCAGTCTTTGCTCCTTTTCACTGTAAGAGAACCAGCTCGCATAATAAATTCTACCTAAGTGTCAGTTTTCACTTTAATGTAGTTGTTGGTATTTTTCACTATACCCAGTTGTTGGTATTTTCCTCTTCAGCAATAACATCTCAGGGCCAGCCAGATAGCTCAGTGGACTAAAGCATTTGGGAGGCTGAAAACAGGAGGATTACTTGTGTAGTGAGACCCTGCAGACCCTGTACTAAATACAGCCAACAAAGAAACAAACAAACAAATAAATAAGCTTAAAAAATAAGCTTCTCCATAAGCAGAGTGCAGGGACCAGGGTTCGATCCCCCATGCCACAGCCTTGCCAGCCCCGACCCCAGGTCACCCTGAGAAAGTGATTGAGACCGGGTGCGGTAGTACACACCTGTAATCCCAGCACTTGAGAGGCTGAAAACAGGAGAATCACTGTAAGTCCAGTCTGTGTAGCAAGACCCTGTAGACTATCCTAAATAAAAAAATAAATAAAAAACAACACCTCATAGATTTTTGCCAATCTTGTGGATTTTTCTGTCTTGATGAATATGGTGAATAGAAAAATATAGGGAGGGATTTAAGTAAGTGCTATGACAAAGATGTTTATTTTCTCAATCCAAAATTTTCTTCTTATGTGTTTGATAACTAATTGCTATAATAAAGGTATATTATATAATAGGTTTCCCACACTGGCCATTCACTATATTGAGCATTAAATAATAGACCTTTTTTCTCAGGGATTCAACAAAATATAGATAATTAAAAACACTATCTTCAAGTTCATTCATCAATATTAAATAATCCCAAAATATTGAGTAATATTCTTGAATATATAAAACTTTCAATGAGATTTTATCTGTTGTTGGAGAGCAGGCTGAGAGTTATTGAACTACTCCTGGGGGGGCACTGCCCCATCTTATTAGCCACAGGGGTAGTTTATTCCCTGAGTACTTCCAAGATGTAATTAGAGAAACATTAAACATTCATGAGGAAATAAATAATAAATAGGAACACTACTTCTATATATATACAAAAGACAGCAATTAAATACACTTATCTTTGCTTTTAAATGCTTCTGATAAAAGTCATTCTATTTATCATCAATAAAATTGAAATAAAACAAGAAAAATATACAACAAATTAATATTGTATTAATAATCTATCACAAGAAGATTCTAAGACCACATGTAAATGTATGGCAGACATTTAAAAATTAATCTTTATATACTTTAAGCAGTTTTTGTTTACTCAGAACTACAACATAGTTTACAGGGATAATTTTAGAATTTTAAATTTGTCATGATATAGTTCTTTAAATTTATATTTAGTCATTATTTCATTACTGAGAGAAGCATAATTTCCTATAACTAAATTGTTAGAATTAAATAAAGCAGAGTGATCACCCTAACTGAAATGGCTATCTAGTGTTAATAGTTTATTGTTTTGGTTTTATTTTTTGTTGTTGTTGTTTCTTTGTTTGTTTTTTGGAACCAGGGATTGAACTCAGGCCCTTGCGCTTGCCAGGGAAGCCATCACCCTGGCCCCATTATTAGGTATGTGGGATGGGAAAATTAGTAAATTTAAAATTCACGTGTAAATGTATTATTTTGTCTTTTGTTCAGACATTTTTTGTGAAGAATTTTTGAGAAGAATTAGTTTTATTGTTTTACATGTACACCTGTTTAAAACATATTGGATACCATAGCAGACAGTTTTTCCTAAAAGCTTTTATAAACCACATTTTAGAGACTTATAGATGGATATATAGAAAATTACTTTATAAGTCCTGTACACTTATTATAGAAAATAAAAGAATTGGGGATATAGATACAATACGGTTAAGTTCATAATGTGTGAGACACACACACACACACACACACACATATATGTATATCCAAAATAAGCAACACCACAGGATTTCTCACAAAATGCCAAGCTAGTGTTATGTCTATTTAATATGCACTTAAAATTCATTATTCTATTTGGAAAGCTAGTTATATCTACTTGCGTATTTCAAAGCGAATACAAATCAGACAGGGTGGAGGAAGAAATGTGTTTCTCTTCATGCTACATTTTAATGCTCATGAATCGTCAAAAATGTTTCTTTTCTAGAAATTGTCTACATCCAATGAATTTGTGGCCTGCATCAAATTTTTTATTACCATGTACCGATAAGACTCACAGTTCCAGTTCAATCTCTATTTGCCTGTATATGTAATCAATATTTAAATATTTGCAAAATAAAAATAAGTTAGTAATGTTAAAGAACACAGTGTCCTGACATCTGGAG
>PVKA01036084.1:0-22105 GCA_004027165.1 Ctenomys sociabilis
CGATAAATACTTGAAGATTTAAAATTTCTGAATTTAGTTAAAATTATAGCACCACATTTCCAAGAAAAATGAACCTTTTACACAAGAAATATGAATAAAATCATACCAAGATATACAAAACAGAAATTGTCCAAAGCTAATTTTAAAGAAAAAAATCATTAAAGCACATGGGAAAGAATATTAGCTATGGAAGATAAAAACTAAATAGCATTTTATTCTACATTAGGAAAAAAACAAGAGCAAGTGGGTAAGAAACTAGGCTTATTCAAAGGACCAGGGGGGAAAAATCTGTCCTCATTGAATTTTAAACTTAGAAAACATATCTTTGAGAACTGAAAATAAAGTATTTTCCAGTTATACAAAATTGAAGTATTCTAATACCTCCAGTCATAGCATAATAATAAAACTGTAACTCAGAAGGCAAGAGAAGTAGCTATATAGTCCTGGATGGAGAATAAAGAGCTCTCAAAGTGGTAGTTATGCAGGACTATGTAAAATATAATTTTGTTACAAGACCCAATTTAAAAGGTCATTGAACATTCCCACAAAACAGCATCAGTCTTTCTTTCTTTTTTTTTTTTTGGGTGGAACCGGGGATTGAACTTAGGCTCTTGTACTTGCCAGGGAAGCACTTATTCCACTGAGCCATCTCCCCTGCCCCAGAACAGCATCAATCTTATGTCAGGTTATATTTTTTCATGTGTCTGTGTAAAAGACAAGGAAGAACTAATATAAAGTCAATGGAAAGTGGAAATACTCTTTTTTAAAGTTTCTAATACTAGGAGAAAATATCATACTATGTCTTATAAGTAGGTTATAAGTCAAAGAAACAGTATAAATCATAAAATAAAAATTAAACAATATTCCAAAAATTAAATATTAATTCAAAATTAAATATTTCAAAATAATATTAAAAAATTAAAATTAAACTGTGACTCCAACTAAGAGACCAGAATGTACTGTATCATGTGTAGGAATCTGTGTTCAATTCAGAGTACTTGCACAGTATTCAATTAGGTTAATATATACAAAAATATCAACCAAGAAAAAGTTTTCATGATAGTAAAGAATTACTAAGACTAAAACATAACAAAAAACTGAAATAGAGGGCCGAGGAGATGGCTCAATAGAATAAGCACTTCCCTGGCAAACGCAAGGGCCTGAATTCAATCCCTAGTTCTATTAAAAAAAAAAAACAAAAAACTGGAATGGCAAATATATAACTAGCACTTCTACCAGTTTGGGGGATAGGATATTACACAAGGTTCTAGTATGTGGTGGACGTGGACAGTGTCCATGAGGCTTATGGATGGCCAGGTGTCCCTTGTGGGTCTGGGCTACTGCTATTTCCTTGGTATCCACGCTGTAGACCTGGACAGAATCATGACCCGTAGGGTGCAGGAGAAGTCCCATTTGTGAGTATGCTGATGGAAATATTTTGCTGCTGTACACAAAAGAATAATTGAAAGACTGCTTTTGTATCCCTCTTTTTTTCCTGTTTAGCTATTTGCTCTATTTGGTGGGTTCTTTCCACTCTCATTCATGGACCTATGGTCATTTTCATACCTCTCTAGAATATGTTTTAGTAGTGTGTGCAGATTGGCTTTGTCCTGGAAGTATTTCACTTCTCCATTAAAAATTAATAGAGAGTTTTGCAGGGTATATGAGTCTAGGTTGGAATTTGTTTCCTTGCAAGACTTGTAGTACTTTGCTTGTTGCTCTTGATGGTTTGTGAAGAGAAATCTGCCATTATTCTGATGGGTTTTCCTTTAAATGTGATCTGTTTCTTTTCTTTACCAGCTTTTAGTACACTGTTCCTATGCTGAAATTCTGGGATCTTGATTATTATATGTCTGTGTGTGTTTTTAATTGGGTTGATGTCATTTGGGGTTGTATATTCTTTGGTTACCCGAATGTCAGAATGTTTCTGCATGTTTGGGAATTTTTCTGCTGTTATTTCTGCCTATATCATTTGTATTAACTCCTTTCTCATTGATACGTTGTTCATATTTGCATCATCTTGCAGATGTTGAATTATTATTTTCCTGCATGCTAGTTGTTTTTAAGAGATCTTTTCCTTCCTTTTCACTAGTTGCAATGGTATCTTCAAAGTCTGAAAGTCTATCTTCAGTTTCTTTTGTTTTTTGGTGGAACCGGGGATTGAACTCAGGCCCTTGCACTTGCCAGGGAAGCACTTATTCCATTGAGCCATGTCCCTGACCCCTATCTTCAGTTTCATTCACATGGTTTTGCCAACTTGTGATTGAGGTTTTAATTTCATGTGTATCACTTTGGATCTGCTTCATGCATTCTATTTCTTTCCTATATTGCTCATTCAAGGACTCCATCATTTTTCTATTCTCTATTTTTTTTTTTTTATCAGTGTCTTCTTTAGAAGCACTTAGTACCTCTTTCATTATAGTTATCATTTCTTTTTTTTTTTACTTCAGAAGTTATTTCTGATCTGATTTCCTCTATCCCTTTCTGCAGTTGTTTCTTTACTTCTGATGCTATTATTTCAGAGATTTCAGGTGTGTGATTTCCAATTTCTTCTATGCTGTTGTCTCCTGAATTTATTCTGAGTGGGCTTGGGGCCAGAGTATGCATTTTGCTCCTTCTGTTTGTCAGTTTGTATAGCACTATCTTCTGACTTTTGGTGTAGAGCTTTCATGCAATTATTACCTTAGCACCTGGGCCAGATCTACCAAGTTCAAACTTACCCAGATGCGCCTGGCTTGGGTCTAGCTGCTGTGTTCTGCTCCTTCCTGCTGCACCCCTTGGAAGTGAACCCTCTGTGCCACTCTGGGGAGATGTTCTCTCTTAGATCAGCTGGGTGGGTCTTGCCTCTAGTCTCTCTGCAGGGAGTTCTGTTACCAGGTTCCGCACCGGGCCTGTCTGATGGAGGAAGTTCAACACACATGCCAGGCCGAGGTGCTGGCTGGAGCGAGGGTCCGGCAACCCCTCGGGTGCTTCTGTTCACATGCTTGGGCTGTGCGCTAGCTGGAATCTTAAAACTTTTGGGTGACTCATATAATGAGCCCAATGCTTTGCTTATCTGTCCTTTTAAAGTAACTTATAGGCTTTATATGGTAGATATTTTTGGTGAAGATTGATATTTCCTGATCTGATTGATTCTTATTAGGTGCCATATACAGAAAAGTTAGAAATATTTTATTTTGCTTTGTATTCTTTGTTAATAAAAACCTTCTATTTTTTGTTTTTTATTAATTTTATTGAGAAACAAATAGCAATGAGACAATTTCAAAACAGGTTAGTAGGATAGTTACAAAAAACCTATTTCTAATAGTTAATCATTTTATTTAAAAATAGCATAGTGCAATGATTTTATAAGCTGTAAGTTTCCAATTTTCAAGTTCTCCTTCATTATACATTTCTGAAAGGTATAAGATTTACATCTTTAATAGTATATTGAAATTTTAAATCTTTGGATTTTGTAAAACATAAGAGTGTATGTAGATCATGGTCTATTTGTTAATTTAAAATAAATTCAGAGAAAATACTTTAAAAGCTTTAATCTTTAGGTGATATACTCTTAAATGGAAGCATTATTTGTAATTTGTACTTCTGTTATTACTAAAACTATGTACCTTTAAGGTTTGTAAAGAAGTTACTAACACATAGTTGGAAATGCTTACATCCAAAATTTGAAATACTTTTAAATTTCTGATTAAACACAAACCTGCATTTAACAAAATTAGTTTTAATTAAATGAGATTTAGTTTGGAGAGCAATGGAAAAATGATAAAAAAGATATTTTTTAGTACTTTTAGAAAATAATTCTGGAGTCATTATTTAGGTGCTAAGTAGATAAGACTAAGGAAGAATTATGTGAAATAAGTGAAGAAAACTAGATTTTTTTTTAAAAGTTTTAAATTTTAAGTGTGACATCTGCAGTCTAATCAAGGAGAAGACACCTGCACCCTGTGCCATCAAGCCCTGCTTTCCATCTGCTCGTTCATGTTCCCACATCCTAGGGAATGTAAACTGCCCACCACGGCCACTAATAGCAAGTGTCGAAATGCCGCTTCAAGGTTCATTTAGCTGTTCTCAGCTCGCTGCTGGGAACTGAATCAGAGTGCATCTAGTTGGAAAATAAAAAGACTCCAAAGAGTTGGGGGTCTTTATGTGCCTAGTATTTTTGGCAGTGATTAACAGTAGGGGGTGTACAAAAGGTCAAAAGCTCTTCTTTCTAGGGGTCACCAAAACATCCCCATCTGATAAGATTAAACTAATGTGGCTTTTGGTGTTAATATCTAAAGCAGCGGGTTGCTGTAGTGTATTTGGGATGGTCGTTGTGGCTTTGAGAGACATGAAAAAAGGACTGACTTGAACTTTGTAATGGGAAAATGTTTGCCTCAGATACATAGCATTTATTCTTTTTTCTTGCAAGCAGTTTGACCTGTTTTTTATTTGTAAGCCATTTTATGTTTGCTGTTATATAAGATTTTTTGAGTTATGCATATTTTTAATGTAAATCATTATATTTTTCTTTTATCTGTGCTGCTGTTTTTAAGTGTTGAAGATTTTGAGGTAAATTATTATAAAGCTGAGGAAAATGTACAATTTTTAAGCTTAGGAATATAAATATAATTAATATATTTATGTTCACTCCATAGTTTTCTGATTATTTCACTGGATATTTTAATGGACAGTATTGGCTTTGGTGGATCTTTCTTGTACTTGGTAAGTTTGTTCTTACTACATTTCAAGTGTTTCTTTTGTGTATTTATTTATTATTACTTTTTTTTATTGCTTTTATTTTTTGCGGAACCAGGGATTAAACTCAAGCCCTTGCGCTTGCCAGGGAAGCGTTTATTCTACTGAACTATTTCCCCAACCTTATTTTGTCTTTTTGAGACAAGGCATCACGATGCAGTTCAGGCTGGGCACAACCCCCTCTGATAGCCCAGGCTGGCCTCCAACTTGCAGCAATCTTCTTGCCTTTCAGTTTAACTAATTTTAGTTTTAGGATTTGTACTTCCTAAAATTACAAGGCATAAATCCTGTTACAATTGTAGAAATAATTGTCCTGGTGTCAAATTCTCTTATATAGACAGTTATCTTAGCTATTCAATTAATTTTTTTTAGCATTACAGATTTCAAGATTTAGAATGCAGAGGCTGGAAATATTAAAAATCATTGGTTAAATGATAATGGAGTGCTGTAACATTTTAAAAACTATCTTTACATAATTAAAAATAATTGCCTTCAATATTCATCTTGAACTTATACATGCATAATTTCTTTTCATCATCTCAGGATATAGAAATTTAGTTTGCACTTAGGATAGTTTGGACATGTTGTCCGTTCTCTAATGTTGGATCATGGGAGACATTATTGATGTTTTTGAAATGGGTGGAAAGGCTTCTGCTAGCTTCAGCAGCACATATGCTAAAATTGGAAGGTTTTTCAATTTTCATGCCTAATGGTCACTGCTCTGTTGTGTTGTTTTATGCAGCATGTTTTTATTACTTTTGATGAATTTTATGAGGTAATTAAGTTACTCCTAAAAATCACATTAATACTTCAAAATATTAATAGTATTAAAATTAATACCTAAAAGTATTACTTGAAAGGTGTATTTCAATACACCTTTCAAATATGTTTGTTTACTGATATGAAGAATATGGTTTGTTTCTACTGAAAGTAATTGCATCAGAAAGTAATAGCATTTCAGTAGGTGGCAGTCTTCCCTTTGAGTTTTTAAGTCACGCTTTTGGATCTGAAGGAGTTTCAAGGAAAATAAATTCTTGATGGTCATCAAATTATTTTCCTAATAATGAATCAGTCTTTCTCTAATAATGCAATTACACTAATGGTGTGTGTTAGGAAGTCAGACTTTTGTAAAGATTAAGCCTGTTTCATGTTGTTAATTATATTCTGATTGCCTGAATTATATTGAGCTTACCTAAAGCTGAAAAGATTGCAATACTATGTACTTAAACATACAAGTTGAGTATATTTACTTACTAAATATGTTATTAAGAATTTGAGAGAATCTTAGGAAGAACTGGAATGCAGTTTTATCAGATTTCCCCATCAGAATCATAATCTAGCATTTCACTTAGGAATGAGAAAATTTAATCAATAATAAAAATGTTGCTGTCAAATGTTAAATATATTGCAGAATGCTGAGAAGTGATATCCACTGAAGTGACTAGATTTTAGAAATGAAAATAGGCTCACTTTTAAAAATGCATGAGCAGAAAAAATTAAAAAAATAACAGCTTCACAGAAGAGATCTCAGAAGTATTTTTGGTTTATATTTCTCAGTAATACTTTTGTAGTTTAGAAACAATACCATTTCCTTTGAACAGCATCTGGAAGGGTAAGAGGGTAGAATATAGAAAGAGGAAGTCATGAATGGAGAGAAGTGGCTATAGGAAGCAGATGGGATTGGACTCAGCTGAAATTAATGCCCCCGTTTAAATCATTGTTCACATTTGTTTTGTCATTCTAGTTTATTACAAACATACTCCTTGTTTTTAGTGTTTTGATTACTGTCATGTGTTTGGGGAACAAATTTAGTGTAAGAATTCATACTTTTTAAAATGTGCAAAAGGTATATATCTTCAAATACAGATTTCACAGATCATAAGCACTTGATATTGCTAGGCGGGATTAATGTTTTTACCAACAGTTGCTAACAACTGTAAGCATATATTCTCTTAAGTATTTTATATTAATATTTTTGTTTGCTCATTAATTATATTGTAGTTTCGTAGATATTAAAATGCACTGGGTGATTTCACTATTAATAGGAATCACTTAAATGCATATATATTTTTCGATTAAAATGTTTTGGTTTAGCAGGTATATATTTTCTATGAAATTGTGGAATTTCAGAGTTGGGTTTACTTTGATTTTAGTACGTTGAGACTTACATTGAAAGATTGGATGGCAGTAAATTGATGAAATTATCATTTTGTAAAATGAATGGAACCTGCAGATTAATTTTCTTGAACTCAGTTTATCTACATCTAACCTTTTCTGCATAAGAACATAATGTATCTGTATTATTTTAATACTTTCAGGCCTTCTTCTTTTCTTCAGAGGCTTTGTTAATTATCTGAAAGTCAGAAACATGTCTGAAAGTATGGCAGCTGCTCATAGAACAAGATATTTCTTCTTGTTGTAGAGGTAAATACTATTATATTGACTATTTCCTTTATGCACATTTAATTCACAATATTAAATACTTAATGTTTACTCTCAAAGTTACTACATTTAATATACTGTCGTGCTGTTAGATTATTAGTAAGTTATAAGCCTTTTTAGATAACTATGAAACATTTTAAATTGAATTTCTTAAGTTTCAATTTTAAAATGCGTGAATAAACTAAAATTTTAGATCATTCTTCTTAAAACTTTTAAAAACTGGGATATAGGATGTGTTTGAAGGATCCATAGCACAAAGTATGAAGGCTTGAAAAGCAAAGACAAAGCGACAGAGAAAAGATGTGCATTTTGCATAAAAATGTGAGATCCACATAGATATCTATTGAAAAACTCTATATTGAAAAAAAATTTGTCATGCCCTCATTTTAACAATCTAGACCAAGGAGTAAAAGTTGTGTGAAGAAAATAGTTCTGTTACTGTTTCATAATGCGTGTTACTTTGTATTAGTAACAAAGGCTACATCTTGAATGAATAAGAAGTGAAAGAAATGAGCGCAGGCTGTCTGACTAGTTGTGTCTGCAGACTGTGTAGTCTTAGCATTTACCTCCCTAGCAGCCAGCAGTATCTTCACATAATGCAACCTATCCTATTTTCAAAGCAAGTCCAATCTATAAACGATTTATACTTTAAAGTATTTGAACTCATACGTGAAGTGTCTACAGAAACTTTATTTTTGATTGTAAGACATTTTAGGTTAGTATAATTTACAGTAAACACTCAGATTCTAAATCTGTTTTTAATGAGCCATGGATTGAAAAATGTATGAAAAAGAAAAATTGCATCTGTGCTGAACATGTATAGCCTTCTCCATTTTTACTGTTTCCTAAGCAGTACAGTGTAACAACCTTGTACGTAGCATTAAATTGTAAATTTAAATTGTTTTACATGTAATCTAGTGATGACGTAGAATGCAGGATGATGTATGTAGGTTGTCTGAGAATACTGCTGTGGCTCACTGGAGGTACTTGAGCACCTGAGGATGTGGGTATTCAGAAGGGTCCTGAGATAATCCCTATGGATGGAAGGATGATTGTGACTCTCTGCTAGTAAATAATTTGTGTGATTTGTGATCTGGTTGCTTAAATTTTATTTATAACCTACATGGGTTATTCGTAAGCATATATGATTTATTTATGTCTACTAAAGAGTACAGTGGATACAGTTTTGTGTCTGGTTCACATTAAAATTTCACTTTAACCATTCCATTAAGATCTCCTTTTACCCTAGAGATGTATTCTTTTTAACCAGTAAGATATCTTTGCAAGTAATGTTACTAAAGATTTTTCAGTAATAACAGTAAGAGAAAAGGCAGGTTTATTGTCTGAATGATACTCTGTGAGTAGTAATTGTCATTTTGCATTTTGAAGATTCTAAAACATAAATATTTTCTAAATGATAGTCTCTTACAGAAGTTTAATGCTTTAAAATGTGATCTGATGCATACTGCTCTATAATATATTTATCAAAAGAACTAACATACTTTATATAATACTGCTATAAGATGAACTTTACTGTACTATGATTTGGATAAGCACAGCTCACTACATTTTAATATTCTTTGTTTCTAGATTGCATCAGTGCAACATTCCTTTCTTACACCAGTGTGAAATTTGTCATCTTTAAATCTACAATTTTAATGAGATAGAAGACTACTAATAGAAAACATACTGAAAAAAAGATGGAGCTTCAAAATTAAATGGCAGGGTGGTTGTGCTTACAAGCCATTTCTGTTCTTTCTTTAATTATTTATGTTGTTTGGTTTGCACATTTGCATATGTGCCCATTTAAAAATATTTGCATATACTTGAAGACACTGTAAAGTTGTAGGAGTAAAGTCCAGTAGCATTTGGCTAATCAGTGTTCGGTATAATTGAAAGAACTGAGTGACAGTCTTCCAGCATGTATATGCCACTGACTTCTAACTTGACTGTAAGTATAATAAAAATGAAGTTACTGACCACATCAAATGCTTTAATTTCTGACTCTTAAATCCATGTAGTAATTCTACACATGAAATATTATTTGTTATATATAAATTTTATTAAAAATGTAGTATTGATTATTTGACAGGATTTGTCACATTTTTTAATATGATGCTACTTAGGAAAACATTGTAAATAACCATGCATAAATTACTTTTTACATTGTTTTCTTAGAAATTGTGTCAGGTTATCTTTTCATTAATTTTAAATTAAGTAAACTAAATACACATAGAAAATCTGAATGTTAGAATTTGTTTTAGGGCACATTTTAAGAAAATGTGGGAATACCAGATGTCCTTTACAAGAAAATACACATTTGAATGGACGTGCTAGATTTAGGGATTTTCGAATGAGAAACTTGATGATTAGGATTAACCATCTTAGAGATTCTTAGAGAAAGAGACTGTATTAGATGCTATATTTATTTCATTTAAGACAATTTAAAAAATTAATTTTCCAAATAAGATATTGTCATTTACATTTGTCTCTTACAAAACCAATAAAATATCTTTTAGTATCACTGTAATACTTTTTCTTTAGATGTTTGTTAAGCTTAGCAAATAAAATCTTATTCTGTTAATAGCTCTTGCTTTATGATTATAGGGTAAATTTGTAAAACATCATAATCTGAACTGAGTTGTGTGAAATAACTTTTCACACATGAAAAATGTGTGTGAAATACAGGGGTCTGGGATACGTTGTGTGTGGTGAGAGTGTAATCTTTATTACAACTGGAATCTGCTTTACATTCATAAGTACTACAGTTTGCATCTTGAAAATCATTTTTTGTTGCTCTTTTCTCCCAGTTATATCTTTGCTTTTGAATGCCAGTATTAAAAATCATGGGAATAACATTAGCTCTTAAACTTAGAAATCATTTAATGCAGCGGTATGAAACATTTAAAATTGATTGTTTATTAGACACTGACTACTACTAAAAGTTATACCTAAATATTCAGGGACGCTTTCATTTCTTGAAAAAAAATAAAATTTATTATGCTTTATAACCTCTTTTGTACTTCTGTGTATTTTCTATTTTTTTTATTATCTTTGACAAATAAAACATAAGTTTTGTTTGCTAATTGAGCCTCCTATATTTTCTTTTCTTTCATTCATTGCACTCCCCTGTGTAGAATTTTTATTGTTGATTAAACTTGCATTATACCCCTTAAAGTAAAACAAGATCATGGGGTAAAGAAAGCAAAATATTTGATTTAGTTGCTTAATTGGGAAATGAATTAAAATTAGACTGTACCAAGAACACATCCATACTCCTGCTGGATAGCTTTTCTATCTCCTGCTCATTTCCTGTAGACCTGTACTTTGTTCTTTTAAATAATTTTAAATGAAATGAAGCTTTGATGCATGCTTTTAATTTTTAGGAAGCTCAGCTATCAAAAATCAGTGTGTTAAATGTTTAGTTTTTATAGTATTTATACTTGGCTTCTGAAATTGAACATGCATGACTGATCCAACCTCAGAACTTTGCTGTTTTCACTCTAAGTCTGCAAAGTTCACATGTACAGGTCTTGTAAGCCGCTGTGGTTAGTGTAATTCAGTGGTCGCCTTCGATTTCATCATTCAAGCAGCAGCTTCAGGATGTTATTTACAAACTCTTAGTGTTCTCTTCTTTCATTTTCTGTGAGCTTTAACAGCTGTTTGTTTGGGGATGCTTGACCACCTTTGTACTCCACCTTAAAGTCTAAAAATCAGTACCCTTACTTGATTATCTAAAGAGTTTTGAATGAGTGTTAGCTGGGACTTGGAAGTTATTGCAAAAATGCCTTGAATTACTTTCTGTTGTATTTGGTAAGGCAGTTATGGCTAGGGTAATCCATTTTTATGTAGTTGTACAATGAACTATTTTGAGGCAAAATGCTTTTCTATAATTTAAAATTAATATGTAAATCGTATTGCAGTAAGTTAAAATGAAAACCTATGCCTAATAGAAAAATACTGACCTCTAGCCTTGACGTCTTATTTTAGACAAGCCTTTAAAGTCATTCATAAGTTTTGAACTTTAAGTAATAAGACAGGCATGGTGGTGCATATCTGCGATTTCAGCACTTGAGAGGCTGAGGCAGGATTGCTGTGATTTTGAGGCGAGGTTGGGCTACAATGAGTCCAAGGCCAGCCTGGAATATCCAGCAAGACTGTTTCAAAAAATCATTTTTTTCTGTTAATCCTTATAACTGGAAAAATGGAGTTCACAATATTTCATTGGAGAAAAATTCAGGGTTCCTTAATATAATTGTTTTCCAGCTGGTATTTATTGGCTCAAAAAGCACAAAGACGTTGAGAGTGAACCTGATATTGTACTTAGTAAAATACGAAATCCTCTGTATGTGCCAAACGGTCCTGGTTATTCCTGTTTCTCAGCTTTAAAAAGCACCTCATTTTCTTTAAAAAGTGTCCTAATTTGGAGGCTAATTATACCATCCTGAGTTTAATTTTCACCATACTGAAAAGGGACTATCTTAGCTTCTTGCCTTTTGAGAGAAGGAATAGGAAAGGGGTAAGAACTGGCCCCTGGTGTCCTGGTCTTTCCTGGCTGTGGAGCCTGCAGAAGAAACTCAGCTATTTTGCTTTAAAGTAGGAGTTGTTTTTTTAATTATTCCAGCTTAATGAATGATTCCAATTGTGAGCAATTTTACTTTTTGAAGCTGCTATTAAATGTTTATCATTTAATTCAAATATTTATATGAAATACTAGTACACTGCTATTTTAAAAAATCTCATTCTTGGTGAAGTTGAACTGTTAGCTGATCATGTACCAATAATTATTATAGAAATGCCCTTATACATAAGAAATGCTGACAGTGTATTTTATTTATTAATAAAGATGTATAGATGTGGAATGTGAACCTGTGGTGCATCCTTTTCAAAAGCACTCTTAAGACTCAGAATCGGTTATTAGCACCGTGGTTGCCCCGACATGTTGATGTGGCAAAATCTTTAAGCTTTGAGGTGAAACAACTCTGGTGTGGAATTAGGTTAGTGTGTATGACGTCATTGAACTTGCCACAGTTGTTAAGAGATAGAGTGCAGTGTTAATAAATGTGAAAACAACTTCCTGAAAATAATTTATGCTCACTCTTCTTTGCAAAAGATCAGTGGCTATCATGTATCAGACCTGATCCTGTATTTTTGTGTAGTATGACCTCAAGTATGAAAACTTCAAGTTATTAAAAGAATTATTTCATTTTTAAAAGTGAAAAAATGATTATTTTGAGTTCAGTATATTTGCTTGTTCTACTTATTTGCTGTTTTCAGTGTAGATTTCACTTTTTTCTACATTTTTTGTTTTTACATTGGGAGGTTGAGCTGTCTTCAAAAAAAAATCTTACTGGGCTGGTGATACAGCTGATACCAAGAAAGTCTTATTTTATTCATGGCCATTTTTGGGGGATGGGGGTGGTACTGGGAATTGAACTCAGGACTTCATGTTTGCCAGGCAGGTGCCTTGCTGCTGAGCTACATTCCCAGCCCTGATGACCGCTTTTTAAAATTAGAACCCTGTTACTTAAAAGAGATGGGACATTTTAATAGCAACACAGGATGACATTTTGAGTTTCCAGAATCTTAGAAAAACCACTCTTATTACTCTGCCACTCCTTTTGTGTGCGTAGACTGAGGCAGAAAGATTGAACTCTTAAGCCAGGGCTAGGCAACTTGGTGACTTAGCAAAAACTTTTCTCAAAAACAGTTTTACAAAGGGTTGGGCATACAGGTCAATGTGAAGACCATGGGTTTAAGACTTAATTACCAGTATCACAAAAAAATTAAATACATAATTTTAAATATATATTTTGTGCCTATTTTAAAACATTTTCCTTCCATTAAAAAAAAGTTCCTTGATGGGCACATAAGTGTTTGCACTTTTAAAGGTCTTCTGAGCCATGTATTTCTGTAGTTCTATGAGAATGAAATGGGATGGATTCCTGTTTGAATGCTCACGGCCGGTTTTGGGAAGTTAACAAGTTCTGGCGCAGTAAATCTCTGGTAGTGTGTGTCTTTCCAGAGGCTGAGGTTCTGGAATCTGTGTCTCGTGGTGCTGTCGGGTCCTCCCTCATTGTTTGTTGTGTCTTCTTACGCCTAGCCCCTCCCATTCATGTCCTGGGAATTTAAAAGAATTAGGATGTGTGTATGTGTGTGTGGGGGGGGTTATTGCGGGGGAGGGAAAAAATACATAGACTGGAGTCTTAGCGGGTTACTGAGTGCTTCCTGAGCTTTTGCTTCCTGACCTCCGCCTGAAACCCCTCTGCCTTTTCTCCTGAATCCTCTGAAGCAAGCAAATTAGAGCACTGTTTTGTATCATTGCTTTTTTCCCCCCTTAACAAATATAATTTCTACGGAGGATTTCTTTTTCTGTCCTCGAGGAGCCTTGGGGACTATTGAGAGGCATCTTTGTTAAATGAAAAACCCTAGACCCAGCTGGAGCCTCTCACCTTTTTCAGGAAGCTCAGTTTATACCTGAGATTTATGGGAATAAAAAAGTGGCTGCCATCATAACATCCTTGCTGTTCAGGTTTCCTGCGTAGGCCTCCTTCCCAGGTAGCAGCTGTCTCCAAAACCCAAAACAAGTTCTGCTGGACTTGGGGCGGGGGATCGGATCTGCAAGCTCCTTGGCAAGGCAGGGTAGAATAGGCTCACAGCAACCTGTTGCAAGTGGAAATAAAAATGGCCTTGGTGACATCAGATTTTAAGGAACACAAATAGAGAGTGCTTTCTACCAGGCAATAGCTGGTACCTGCTAGGTAGGTACCAGCTTCTACCTGCTAGGAGCAGAAAAAGCCTACACAAGTCTGCCTAAGAAGCTTGGATCACCCCAAGACCAGGTGTTTAGCATCACTGTGGATTATGGTATTTGTGATTAACATTTTTTTGCTAATGCAGCCAGTTAACCAGGATTTATTTGCAGAGATCCTGTTCAAAATGACACTACCTGGACCATAACTTAAAGTGCCTCTGTTGACAGCTTTTGAAGGCATGATGCTTTTACTTCTGCATAGTATCACCTTGTACCTTGCCCCTCTTTCCACCTTTGAGAGGAGCTTAGATCTCATCCCTTTGTGAAGCCTTTATTTCCTTCCCTCCTGTAACTTTGGCTGCTTTCCTCATGGTTCCCACAGTCCTGTGTGTTGTTTTAGTTTCTGTCAAGGTGCAGCTGACACTATGCTGAATATGTGTTTGTCTTGGTGTCTTCAGTGTTAGATCCTGTCTCTTTCTCAGGCTTGTACATCTCCCCAACACCTAGCAGACTTCACACATTCCGGGTGGATAGATGATGTAGGTGCTAGGGCCAAGCTTTGTGGGTACAAAAGTGCTTTCTAGCCTTAAACTCATGAGTCCAATGGAGGAAAACTGATAATTAGGAAAGGTGCTTATATGGAGACAGAAATAAAAATCATGGGCAAGAACCATTGAACTTCTGGGGGAAATGGTGTCCTTAATGACAAAGGTGCCCTTGAACTAGAATAAATAGATTGGATACAGAGGAGTATTTTAATTTCAGTTACTCAAAGGCTGATACAGGAGGATTGGAAGTTCTAGGCCATCATGAGCTACTCAAGACTTGGTGGTGGGGGCTGTGGTTCAGTGATCAGAGATAGAGTGCCCCTAAATTCAATCCCCTATACAGTACGTGGGGAAAAAAATTGTGCAGCATGTTTAAACAGTTCATAGTCATTCTAATTTCTTACATGACCTGCCTCATTTAATCTTCCTCAGGAGGAATCATCCAATTCTCAGTGTTTCATCTCAACCCTTTATTAAGCCTCTTTTATAGTAGTTTGTATTCACACCACATCACTCTGTTTAAAGGCAGGATCTATAGTACAGAATCATAACCCCCAAAGAATTAAGTCCAAAATTTCCTACAGCATCATGAAGGGCTCTTGCCACTGCAGTATTTCTAACCTGAGATCTTACCAGTGGTACAAGAAGTGTTGCTTTTACAAATGCACTGGTACAAGAAGCATATAGAAATGCTGGACTGTGTTGGATTGCATTGTTGAGTTCAAGCACCTAAGTTCGTTGAATGACAATGGAGTGCCTATCTGACAGGTGTAGACAAAGGAAGGGGTATAGAAAGGAAGAATCATGATGTGTGTGTATGGACAGTACAGTTGGGATAGATAACTCTGTGCTTCTACATAATCCTATGAGATGCAAGATTTGCACTAATGGTGGTTGGACAGGATATTATGTCAACTTCTAGTACTATGGACAACCACTAGGAAAATAACAAGGTAGAAAGTATTAATTATTGAATCTTTTCAGGTATAAAAAGGTATAAGATACACAAACAGCTACACTCTTTCTTTATTGATAGTCATATGCTATAATAATGTCTGTAAGTATAATATGTATGCACCTATGATACCAAAGCATTATGAAAACAGTTTGCAATGTATTTATCAAATCCATCTTGTCAAGGTATCTTAAAACTGTCTCATTGATATTTGTACTTCAATAAAACAAAAATTAAAATAAAGAAGTAAAAAAGGGGCATATAAATGAAGGACCATTTTGTAGTTATATATATATATATATATATACATACACATATATATATATATATCTGTATAAACAAAATAGCTTAGATATGCAGCTACTTTCTCTTAGTTCAATGAGAAGAAAGATTCGTAGTGTTTGGACAGGATATCATGTCTGCCTCTTTGGTATGAATAACCACTATGAAGACAACAATATGCAATGTATTAATTATTGTAACTGATACTAACCTGTTTTGAAACTGTCATTGCTATTTCTTTCTCAATAAAACTAATATTAAAAAAAAAAAAGCATAAAGAAAACTGCGTGTTGTCACTGCCTATCTGCTAATTGCATCTCCCTCGGCTGAATTACCCACTGTTGGCTTACTACGTTCTCCTACATACTTTTTCCACATAATCTTTTTACTCAAAATTTGTGCTCTATAAAGTCATCATCAACCTATGGCTTCATATAAAAGTGAGAGGAGCCTGGTCACATTGTCTTCAAGTCTGCTCCTTTTTTTTTTTTTTTTTTTGTAGTGCAAGCAGAAAACAGTTCTTGGGATTATTATTTACTCCTGCAAACACAGCTTATTTCTACTGAAAATATTCTTGGTTCTACTTGAAGGTGGACTTACGCTTTTTTTTTTTTTTGGCAGAACCAGGGATTGAATAATCCAGACAAGGGCTTATTCTACTGAGATATCTCCCCGGCCCCTGGACTTATGCTTTAAAAGCCTTTGGGAGATGTACTATTTCAGAATCCAATATTTACAGCATTTAAGTGATCAATTTATGATTTTATAACTCCATTTTGCTAAGAAGTTCTCTGAACCCATGTTGTAGGAGGAAAAGGCTCAAGTTGAAAAAAATCCAGCCTAAGTAGGCTTAGAGAGGAAGACAGTGATTCTGCCATAAAAGTGAATCCCTGCCCTTTTAGGAACAAAGTTCCATCACCAGATATGGCAAGCAGTGGCCTCTGGCTAATGCTAAAGGCATTTGATCCCTTCTGTGATAACATCCTCCAGAGAAACAGAAGTAACAGATCCATGTATGTGCGTGTCATTATTAGATATGATAAAAACATGGTGACTACTGCTGAGTACTGTGCCTTCCAGCAGAAAAGCAGGCTTGTAAAATATCACTTGTGTTTTTATTTACCTTATTTCCTGGCACTGGCACATCCTGCTCCATCCCAAAGTAAAAATGACCACAAAAGGCGAACACACCTCTGTATCACATCAAGCTAGCCTCTACAGTGCTGCTGAAGACACCCATGCCAGAGGACTTACAGAATTGCTTCAGAAGTGGCTTGCAGAATTGCTTCAGCACACGATAGGATAAGTGTGCTGGAAGTGAGATGGGGGGCACAGTGAGACAAGTTAATGGCTGTGTAATTCACTGTCATAGATTTTTTTTTTTGAAAATTTTAAACATTCCTTGTACTCAGTTACATTTCAGATTTATCTAGAGATTTATGAGATTGGCTCTCACCTGGTTGTGGAGGCCCAGAATCACACATTGCAAATCTGCACTCTAGAGAAATCTGGAGAGCCTATGCTGTAACTCAGTGAGTCTGTGGCCTAAGCACCAGCAGAGCTGATGGTGTACAGAAAGGTCCCCAACTTAGGAATGGGGTCCACTCAGAGAGGACGTTGCTGAGTGGGATTCGTTCCTAAGTCAGACATAGTGAGTCTCACACCTTTGACACAAATCTGCACTGTGATTTGCTTTGCACTTCTAGCCATTTCTTCATATCGCTGCTCTTCCTGTTGCTTCTGCGCCTCCTGGGCTCTGCCTGAGCACTCACTACTGCCCACTGTCACACTGTACAATGAGCACACAGCAGCACAACTGTGACAGCGTACCACATACGCATGAGCTACTGCCTGTATTCATTTGCATCCACAAATGTTTGTAATTCTAGGTCTGTTCGTGTCTCAAAGTCCAAAACTCAGCGGGCCCAGGGAGATGGCTCAGTGGAATTAAAACTTCCCTGGCAAGCACAAGGGCCTGAGTTCAATCCCCAGCTCCGCCAAAAAAAAAAAAAAAATCAAGTCCAAAACTGAGATGTTCGTGAGTCAGAGACTTACTGTAGCTCCTGGTGTGAATCTAAAATTGTGCTGTGTGGTGGCACTAGTGTTAAGTTCTGAAGTCCAAAGGCCCAAGAACCAGGATTATTGAGTAAAAAAGACAGATGTCTCAGCCAAGAGACCGAATTTGCCCATCTTCCACTTTTTTGTTAAGATCTGGTAGATTGGATGCTGCCTCTTCACTAGAATGCAGGTGCTCAACCTTGTGATTGAAGTGCAAATCTCTTCAATCAGGGATGTAGAGATGTATCCTGTTGCATTCAAGGCTTGCAAGGGAATAAATTTAATACAGGACACATAATTTGTAGGATTACTTTAGTATATTCACTCAAAAAGTCAAATACAGAAGAGTACAAGGCATCTCTTTGCATACTAGATACCCTAAGAGTCCAGCTGAGGGGTGGGGTCCCATGCAGAGTCCATTTCAAGGGCCAGAGCCCATAGCAGTGTCCTCCATGAGTCCAGTTGGAGGCCTAGAGCCAAAGACAGTGTCAAGGATCTCAGCCTGTATCAAGGATCTACGCAGAGAAGGCCAAAGGTCAGTGGTGGAATCTGAACTTCTGTATCTGCGGATGGAGGATCTGTGCTAGCAGGCCGAGAGCCGGAAGTGAAGCTCAATGCTCTGGGTCAGGACCAGAGCTTCTCCACAGAGAATAGCATCTCAGTGACAGCAAGGATCCAAGTGTCTTCAAGAACTGATCAGGAAAGCCAGCCTGACAAGCTTCTCCAGGAGGATCAATAGCACACCATCTTGCCCTCTGCTTCTCCTTTTTGTGCTGTTGGCAGCAACGCTTAGATAGGCAGAGCCATGCTGATCAGTTCAACCTTGATCAGTAGTTAACCCCCTCACATACCTGGAATGTGTTTGGGAGCCAGACTACTATTTCACTTGACTTTTCCTCTTGCTGTTTCACCAAACAGAATTCTGAAAATGACACACATATGAAAATTTTTGGTCTCTCTGGACAGCTCCTAACTAGTTATTCCAGGTTATGAAATTCAGAACCACATCCTGCTGCTTTTCCAAAGTGCTTTGCACTTGAACTCAAGGGTGACACCCTGAACTGAAGCAGGATGCAGACAGGTTTCAGTAGCATGTGTGTGTACTGACACACAGTTCACAGTGTTCTTGGCAGCTGCACTGTCAAGTGAGTCCCTTATAGTGACATGGAGAGTGCCTGACTTGATTTTTTAGGGTTCACAGCAGTCCGTTTCTCCTAGAATTGACAGGAGAGCTGCTCAGGACATCAGAAGCCACATATGTGGCAGCTAGCCTTGCTTCCTGCAGGCACTGCTGACCACTCAGACACCCTGCACATCATTTATTGTTAGTGAACTCACTGGCAGACGTTAGTGAACATGTTTGACTCTCAGCCTTTCATCCTCTGATTCTCCAGTTGTGAGTATCACTGGAAGTTAGTCACCAGTTGCCCCTAAAAGTGGGCTTAGTGACTCTGCCAGCAGCCACAGTGCAGCAGCTATCTCAGCAGTCAGCCAGCCTGCCCACCCTGGCCACCAACAGAGCCTTGCCATGTTTGTGTGTCATTTTCAGACTTCTGCTTGGTGAAACAGAAAGAGGAAAATTCAAGTGAAATAGTAGTCCAGCTCCCAAATGCATGCTTGTGGATTTTATTTTCAGAAAGGAAACTGAGTCTTAGTCTTCCAAATCAGGGAGACTTCTGGGCAAAGATCCCGCTGTTCCTACAGTACCCCTTCCCCCAGCCCACAGGTGCAGTCTCTGCTTCCTTTGGCCCCAACTCCTGCCCCTTGGTCTAGTGGAGGATAAATGACCCTAGTATTCACTGATTGTCAGCATCAGGAAGGACCTGCACAGTTGTATCCCTAGACTGTTTGGTGTGATGACCACAACTTCGTATGCTGCTCCACCTCTCCCTTGAAATTGTTTGGAAATACCCATTTCTATTTTGGAAATATGGTTCTTTGACAGTACTGGTTTTGCCTGCCCAGGCACAGGGCATATCTTTATATTTTCTGATGTCCTCTTTGATCTCCTTTTCAGAGTACTGTAATTTTTGTGGTAGAAACATTTCACTTCCTTGATTAGGTTAATTCTTAAGTATTTAATTTTTATTAATGCTGTTGTGAATGGTATTATTTTGTTAAATCTTTGTGGGGTGCAGTTCATTATTGGTATACAAGAATACTTGATTTTTATAACCTGATATGCTACTGAATTTGGTTATTCTATGAAAAAATGTCCAACTTCTCTGACTGTTAGAAGAATGCAAATTATAACAAGATTCTGCCTACAGAAAGAATGGTCATCATTGCAAAACTCATGGAATCAAATAAGGTATCTGGCAAGTAGGAGAGGGATTCTATATCTTGTGGAAATATAAAACAGCACAACCCTTATGGAAATTAGTGTGGAGGTTCCTCAAAAAACTAAAATAAGAAATTCCACTTAAGCAGGTATTCCTCTTCTAGTTGTCTTCAAAGAGGAATTAAAGACATGTTAGAAATTCCACTTCAGGGGCCAGGGAGATGGCCCAGTAGAATAAGCGCTTCCCTGGCAAGTGCAAGGATCTGAGTTCAATCCCCCCGGTTCTGCCAAAAAAAAAAAAAAAAAAAAAAGAAAGAAAAGAAATTCCACTTAACCAGGCATTCCTCCTCTAGGTATCTTCATAGAAGAATTAAGGACGTATTAGTGACATGGGCACACCCACATTTATGACCCTTCATAATAGCTAAATGTTTAAAGCAATTTATATGCCCATCAACAGGTGGCCAGATGAAGAATATACACACAATGGAGTACTACTCTGCCATAAAGAACAAAATACTCATTTGTAGCAAAATAGATGCTCCATGAGACTGCATTGTTAAGTAAGATAAATCAGGCACATAAGCATATTGTGTTTTCTTACATGAGAAACTCAAAATATAATGAGCAAAATAAAAGCTGGGTGATAGAGTACAAGGAAGTGAATCTTTTCCAAGTGGGAAGGGAACCAATAAATGTAAGGGGAGGGATGGCAGTGGGGGAAGGGTATACAAAGTTGAGATGCATTAGGTGTGCATGTCAGTTACCTACAAGAAATGAAATCATTATGTATAGCATACTTATGCTAAAAATAATCACACATTTCACCAAGCCAGATTTTGTTCTGTCAGACTAAGTTTTTTTCTGTGTGTGTGTGTGTATGTGTGTGTGTTTGTGTTTATGTTTTGAAACAGGGTTTCGCTGTATAGTTCAGAATGGCCTTAAACTCACTTTGTAGCCCAGGCTGGCCTCCAGTGCAGAGCAATCCTCCTGCCTCAGCCTCCCTATGGCTGGGAATACAGGTGTATACCACCACACCTAGCAACAAAGTAACTTTTGCATAGAGAATAATTAGGGAAAGAAAATATACTGTAGTCCTGCAGAGATACTCCTTTTGTCTATTAAGCTTCCTGATTTTGAGATTATTTTTTCCATTTAGTGCAGAACTCAAAAGAGAAACAGAAAAGAAGTTAGAGACTATTCATATGGCCTTGTTTGCAGGGATTATCTTTCCCTCTCCTCCCTTCCCCCGAATTTCCTTTACTGCTCTTTCTTCCATTTTTCCCTGCTCCCTCTCTCACCATTTCCTTGTTAATACAAACCTTATTTATCATTGTTTGAATCAGAAGTACAGCCCAAATATAAAACCTGGAAAGGCCCTGGAGGAGAAATAGCTGACAATCTGAGTGTTTTCAGCCAGTCTTACACACTGGCAAATCTTTGGGTCCTCATTCTAGGGCAGTGTTTCTCCTCATATTGTCCACTGTTCCTGTGAGCTGAAGTAGTTGTGTTTGTGAAGGCTGAAGGTACCCCTGGAAGACAGCCCCACTCCCACCCCCACTTTTGATGTTCCCGCCAGTGGAAGGAATGTAATTAGTGAAACTCCTGACCTCCCTGCACCTCTTTATTAGCTCTTCCCCATGGGAGTCATTTATTTGATGGGTAAATTTGAAATGTAAATACCTGGGTATACTCTGCTCAGCTTCTCTTTTTCCTCCTGGGAGCCAAAAGTTCTCAGGAGTTGCAGTTGTGCTCTGTTCTCTGGTGCCCACTTGGCTCTGCCCCTTCACCCCAGGAAGCAGTTCCCAGTTCTGGGTAGCAGGCCACTGTGCTGGAGCTAGAGTTGATTGGGCTAAGCCATTTCTTCTAATCTAGTTTTCTCTATAAAGAAGTTACTGATATTTTAGATCTTCTCGCACACTGCTGTGCTGATTACTTATGTATGTATCTTGCTGGTAGAAAGAAAGAAGAGCTACTGTTGCCGGGATCCTCAGAACCCTGCAAGGTTCATCATTAGGCCAGCTGTTTTTTTTTTTTTTTTTTTTTTT
>PVKA01036085.1:0-22102 GCA_004027165.1 Ctenomys sociabilis
GTGTGTGTGTGTGTATATGTGTGTGTGTGTGTGTGTGTCTGTGTCTGTGTGTCTGTGTGTGTGTGTGTGTGTGTGTGTGTCTTCACTCATGGCTCTGAAAAATCGCTCTTACAAGGTTGAACTACTTTAAATTCATTTGAAAATCATTAATGTATAAAGAAAACTAACATTGAGCTCTTAGACTGTGCCTTGCAGTCATTCTCATTCAGTTCTTATGGTAACACAATGAAGTAGGTCATGTTATTATTTCTCATTTGGCAGTTAAATAAGTAGAGGTACAAAGGAAATAAGTAAATCTCATAACATCAACATAGCTGGTCATCCTGGAGCTGAGTTATGAACATAAGCAATATGATTTCTCTGCTCTCTGATTTCAATGTGTATGTATACTTACATGTTTGTTGACTTGGAAATAGGCCTACAATATATCAATTTTTTAAAGACAGACTGATAAGTGGCATATGCAATTGGATATCATTTTATTACCTATTCATGGGGAGATGTATTATTTCTACAAACAGGGAAAAAATGAAGCTGTACATAGTGAGAACTTTTACCAAATGCATTTAAAATATCATTAGAAAGGGTAAGCCAGCTGGAAAATATGTTCCGAAGATGCTGGGTGTAGCATATCCTGTTGCTCTGAGCACAATCATGATCCTTTTTAAATCATGCATGTGTGGATAACCCTTTGTTGTTCTCATGCAAATTGGTGGGTAGCCTTCTTACATGTCTGAGACTGAGAATTCTGAGACTCAGGGTACCACTGAGGTACTGGTCCTGCATGAGCCCAATATTTCCTTATATTCTCAGAGACCATGTAATGACAGTCAGTTAGTATCTGATACATCAGTAATTACTGAATTAGAAAGAGAATAATATAAGTACACTAAGGCGGACAACTTTCACATGTGTTCTGTGAAAGCTCACTCTGTCAGATTATGAACAATGCAGGGTAATAATAAGCTTCTCTTCTGGAAAGTTAACAACCTAAGTTTTCAAATCAAAAATTAGAGAAAAGGAAGGGCTGCAAGATCAGCCAACATTTTGGCCCTAGCCTTGCAAGGTCAGTGAAGACTCAGGACATAGGAGAACCTGTACTGTAACATCATGGAACTCAGTTGTGCCCCAAATTTTCTGATCAAAGAGATTATGGAGCCACAAAGGAATGTGATTGATGACCTATAGTGTGCCTAAGGAGAGTCACATGGAGAGAAAACTTTCTCTCAGGCTTTCGCAGAGAGCAAATTAGTCAAGCAATGGCTGTGACTCATCCACAAGACTGTCAGTGACAAAGGATCTACAAAGTACAGTACAGGGTTACAGGATAAATTCTGAGAGGACTTGACTGACCTTATCAGATACAAAAGTTACATTTCTTATTATATATGTCTTCCAAATGCAATCACTTTTTTTTTCTTTTTTTTTTTTTTACGGAACTGTAGGATTGAACTCAGACCCTTGTACTTGCCAGGGAAGCATTTATTCTACTGAGCCATCTCCCTGGCCCCTTCTTATTATATATGTCTTGCTTTATCTTTGTCTTAACCATACAGCAGAAAAGTATAAAAATGAGGTATATAAAGTAAAGCCATTTAATATACTGAGCTGTGAATGGCTCAAGTCAATGATTTCTGCACATAACTCACTAGTCTTGTGGACTGCTGGTATGTGTTGGATTGTTTTTCTGAATTCACACATCTATAGTATTTAGATGCCAATTGAATATCCATCTCTAACAGTACTAACAAAAAAGGGGGGGATACAAAGGAAGGATCATTTTGTATTTGTATATACAGAATAGTTTGGATAGATATACAGCTTCTTTTGCTTAATTCAATGAGTAGAAAAATTTGTGTTTGGACAGGATATCCTGTCTGCTTCTTTTACTATGGCTAACCACTAAGAAGATAACAGTGTATAATGTATTAATTATTGAAACTGTCCTATTAATCAGTTTTGATACTGCCTCCTTGCTATTTGTTTCTCAATGAAATACAATAAAATAAAAAGATTATGAACAAATCTGACTTACAAATCTGACCTATCTATCATCTAGATAGGCCAATTTAAAGGTCATTTTTTAGAATTTCAGAGGTAGGATTGAACTGACCTGGCTTAGAAGCTAGGTGAGGGGTAGCACTGAAGAAAGCAAAGGTGATTCTCCTATCTCATGGAATTCACAAATTATTGGAATGAGAAGATTACATCTAAAGGATAATTACAAAATAACACTATACAAATCACATGTTAAAACACATGTCAAGAAAGAGACAGGACTCCAATAAGGCTCTGTTAAAATAATTTGCATTGGCCAAAAAAAAAATTGATTTTCCTTGTGTAATATTTACATTGACATTTCCCTACCATTAAGTTATGGAATGTCAAATAAAGGATGAGCCTAGAATGATGATACAACTGAATTTTGCCCAATGTGACATTTTTCTCAACAAGTGCAAAATTGGAAATACACGTAGTTGCAGCATCGTCTGCCTGATGGACTGTATTTGAGCAAGAGAAAAACATAAAGGATGGTACAACCTTCCATAAGCAAGAGTAAAGAGCAGGTAACAGCTTTGACTTGTGAGTTTATGCACATGGTCAAGGCTGTCTTCCATTCTACTCAATAACAGGACAGTGTTGAACAGTGACCACTAGCTGCTTTATAAACACTGGGAGGCATGGTTACACTGTGGTAATAATTGCATTGTAATTACTCCTAATTTGTTTAAATGTTGTTTTTAGTCTTCTAATCAGTCCAAGAGGGCTGCCAAAATTCTAATATTCGAAATTGTGGCATGAATTCACAAGGTCTGGGAGCCACTTCTTTAAATCCTTTCCCATCCCACATTCCATTTCATATGTTAGCTTTACCCTTAGGAAAAAGCATTTTAATAATAAAAAGTGAAAGCATTCATGGACTGTAGAGTTTTGTGATTATTTAGATTGCTTCTCTTGTTAGAGACAGCTTCCTGCCATGTTGCCCAGAATGTCTTCAAACTTCTAGGCTCAAATGATCTCCTGCCTCGAGTCCACTGAATAGCTGGGGCTACTGGACCACGCACAGCCATACTGATTTTTTAAAGGTATTTTTTATTATAACTTTCTTTTATTTTGAAGAGTAAAATCAAGAACAAGAAAAATAAAAGCAAAGACAGAAACAGGGTAACATGTAACAATACAGACACTACAGATTTTCAATACATGAATAGCTGATTAACAGTGATTAATATGTTATCTATTTTCATCATTAGATCTGTTGTTCAGGTTAACAGATATAGTGAACTAAGCAATTGAGGACAGCAATGTGTAATTTTACGGGTAATTTTTAAATGATCTTTATTCTCAAATAGCTTAAAACTTAAATCACAAAATAGAACAGTGTCCCACATGCACTTTATCAAGCTTTCCCCATTACATTTTATTATTACTATATTGCCAAGACCAGAAAATTGACATTAAGTATAATACTATTGACTTAGCTTGTATTGGTATTTTTAACAGTACTCTTTGTGTATATAGGTAGTCTATGGAATATGAATCCTTAGGTTTAATGAAATCTATCAGCTAGCTGTATTTTTTAAATTAATGCCTTGCTATGTAGGCCAGGCTAGTCTTAAACCTCCTATGTACCCCAGCCTGGCCTCAAACTCATGATCTTCCTCTTCATTTTTCTGAGTACTACATTGAGATTACAGTCATATGTCACCACACCTGATTTCAACTAAATTTTAAGTTTTTAATCTTGAAAAGTTTGGCACCTTTTGTTTCATATGTTAACTCAGCAGAAGTGAGTAGAAACTTTAGTTTGTAGTATATGAAAATCTGAAAGCAGTGCTTTATGGAGCATCTAGTATATGCTAGGCATTGGACTAATGAGTCAGACATGGCAACAATTTCTTTATACAGCTCATAGTCCAGAAGAACTACAAACAGGCATTTCTAGCACAGCAGGAAGCAGCATGATGTTTCTAAATAAGCCTATGTGAATGTGTAGAAAGGACACATAGCACGCTCTTGCAGTTATCTGCAGCAAGCGTGGGATCTAGCCATATATCGCATGAAGTGCACATCAGGCAAAAGAAATAACCTATACTAAGACCTAGACAGACAGAAGATCAGGGGCTGAAACAGCTCAGAAAAAGAGGGACAAGGTTAAGATAAAGCAATAAGCTTGGTCTTCAGCTCTGCTGTACAGGAAGGAGTCTCTGGCTACACAGCTATAAAAATTTGAAGTATGGATAGATAGGCTTCACTGAGCTGTGTGGGACACATGAAGTGCACAACAGATTTTAAAGACTAACTACCAAATAGTAATAACAGATTTTTTAGTCAATTTTCTGTTGCTGTGACAAAACACCCAAGAAAATAAGCTAAAAGAGGTTTGATTTCGTTGAGAGTTTCAGTGGTATCAGTCTATGGTCTGCGAGCTCCACTATTTTGGGCCTGAGACAAGGCAAAACATGATGGCAGCAGAACTGTGTGGAAAAAGAGGCTACTCAACTCATGATGGCCAAGAATAGAGAAAGAACGGAGATTAAGGGGGGCCAGGGACAAGGTATAGTCCCCAGAGGCATATTCCCATGGCTCTTTTCCTCCAACTAGGTTCCACCTTCTTCTTAAATTCCCTAAGACCGTAATTCATTGATGCATCAACCTCATGATCAAGCATGAGCCCTCCTGGTTCAATCACCTTTCAAAAGCCCTGCCTGTGAATGTAGAGATCCAAGGTGATAATGCACAAGCCCTTTGAGATTATTTTTTTGTATTAGACCATAATGAACACAACTATCAATTTTATGTGAAAAATATTTAGCACATTGATTAAATACATTATAAAAATTAATGTTATCTATTTGTTTTCGTTTTTTAACATGGTTACTAGAAAACTTAGAGCAATACATTTGATTCGCATTTTCTATAAGAGAGTGCCATTCTAGAGGACCTGGGATAGCTTCACGGAAAAATACTGAAATCTGTATAATGAGAATAACTTATACTGAGCATTGTGGTGCACAAATGTAATCCTAGCACTCAGGATGCTGAGGCAGGAGGATCATTCCAAGTTTGAGACCAGCCTGGGCTACAAAGTGAGCTCAAGATCAGCCTAAACTGTATAGCAAGACAGAGTTTAGATGAGAGAGAAAGTTACCTGATTTTGTGATTTGTATCTAGATGTCTCCTCCAGAGCCTCATTTGCTTATAAGTGGGGCTTTTAGGAGTGACTGGATCCTAGATGTGTAGTAATGGATTACCATACTGATTGGTTTAGCATAATTCTGAGTGTAGGTGATGACTTTCCTAAAGAAGAAAGACCCACTGTTAGTGTGGCTTGCACCAAGCAACAGATTTACAGGCCAAATGGAATAAAAAATGAAAGAAAAAGAAGGGTTGCTCCTTCCCACCTGCACTGCCATGGACTGCTTCTCCTCTATAGTGCCTCTCTGTGTGCCATGCTCCCTTGGAACCAGCCATAGCTGAAACCTCTACAAACTGTGCCACCTCTGCAAACAGGACAACTTGGATCTCTACATCCTCTTTTAACTTGTGGATGTTAGGATTTTGTCTCAGCAGTGACAAAAACAACATATCTGACAAAGATGAAAGGAAAGCCCAAAGTAGGGATGGAAAAGATGAATAAGAGCTCAAAACTACGATATCTTTTGATTAAGTCTGGATGTAAACTTTAATCTGAGCAAAATAAAACAATTAAAAGAGTTTATACCAGGGAGTACAACATGATAGATTTTTAAGTTGAAACGATCTATCCAATAAATCAATGAAAGCAAGGGTGAAGTTGAGAACAGAAGTTAGGGGGGTTATTGAACTACTCCAATGCTGAACATTTTTCTATCTACCTTGTTGCTTAGTTCCCCACTGCCACCCTAACACAAATACTGTCCAAATATGCAACTGATGAAGAGCATTAAGGTGAGATTGGAACACACTAGAAACCATACCAGAAAGCCTCTTTTCTGGAGCTCATTTTCCAAGCTTAAGTGATTAGATGAAAATCATTCCTGGAATTAGATGTTCTGGATGAAATTAAGAGCTCATTTCAGATTCCTTTCCATTCTCTGGCTTTCTATGTTCAGTGAACATTAAAACAAAGTGATCTCAAAACAACCGTTAAATCATCTTCCTTTGAATTCCAAATCATCACTTTCCAGTGGACATCTCCATTTCACTAGGCATTCTATTTAAGAGACTTAACTCAGAGTTCAAAGTACAAGAGAAGATTGAGTGTGGCTTTCCAACCCTGTCATTCATTTCCAACCAATCGGCCAACCAAATGACAAGCCAGGAATCCTGCTGGCAGCAGATGGAACATAATCAAAGAAACAACCTTATCAATGTGTCTACTCTGCCATCTTAAGTGACATCTTTTCAGGGTATTTTAACCACCAAGTTCAAAATTCTTTTTGTCTCTTGGTTGACATTATTACTTTTGTTTATTGTTCTTACTATTCTGTTTCTCATTCCTATTACTGAACATTTGGCTTTGTTTTTACTTTTTTATTTTTTAAAGACAGTACAAATTAGAATTAAAACAGAAAAAATTAAAGTGATGCAGAATTTCACTTAAAAAAGCAACATAAATTTCAAAGTATTTGTTGCAATACACAGTCTTGTCTTCCAATCAGTTATTCATATTACCAGATATTGCATGTAAAATTGGAAGAATAAAGAAAAACTTCATAAGAAATTAAGAAGAGGAAAAGTATGAACAATTGAAAAGAGAGACAAAACAAATTAGAGCATTGACTGCTTCTTTGCATAGACCAGCAGAAGTGCACCGTACAGCTGTCCAAACCATCCTGCTTATGTACATAGATAAATCTTTCCCCCACTCCCTCTCCTGTCCTTCTCCTCAACTTAGTAACTTTTTCCTTTTGAATAAGTTCATTCTCTTTTTCAAGTATCTATTGTACCCTCCAGATTCCATTTTTCTGTTTTAGGTTCTCATATTTATACAGTGTTTGCACATGCTGGTCTGATTTATTTCACTTAAGAATATGCTCTCTAGTTGTATCCATTTACCAACAAAAGACTCAAATTTATCACATTTTATAGCTGAATAATAATTCATTGTGTAATAATACCACAACTTTTTTATCCATTCTTCAGTTAATGGCCATTTAGTCTGTTTCCAGGATTTAGCTGTGACAAATTGTGCTGGTATAAACATGGATGCACATATATTGCTGTGGTAGGAGGTTTTCAGTTCTTCTGGAAAAATACCTAGGAGGGGAATAGCTGGCTTAAGTTGGGCTTCCAATCCTAGCATTTTAAGGAATCTTCTCACTCATTTCCATAGTGGTTGTACCAGTCTGTCCTCCCATCAACAGTGAACAAATATTTATTTTTCTCCACAGCATTTGTTATTGGCTGACTTCTTGATGTTAACCATTTTTTCTGGGATGAGATGGAATCTCAGTGTTGTTTTAATTTGCATTTCTCAAATGAACAATGATGTTGGACATTTTTCCATGTGTTTATTTGCCATTTGTATTTCTTCCTCTGAGAAGCATATATTCATCTCAGATGCCAATTTTTGATTGGGTCTTCGAATTTGAGGGGGTGCTGATTTTTTTTTTAATTCTTACATGTTCTAGATAGACCTTTATCAGGGACAGTTGGCTAACCTTTTTTACAAGTTTGTGTGTTTTCTTTTTATTCTGTTGTGGATTTGCTTTGAAGTGCATAAACGTTTCAAAAAGATGAGATCCCATTTGTTGATTCTTTGAAGTATTTACCATGCAGTTTGATTTTTGTTCATGAACCCTGTACCTACCACTATGACTTAAGATTTTTTACCTACATTTTCCTCCAGAATATTTAGTGTTTCTGTTCTAATATTTAAATCTCTGATCCATTTTGCTTCTAGTTTTGTGAATGATGATAGGTATGGATCTAGATTTAACCTTCAGTATATGGAAAATTACTTTTTCCAGCACCATTTATTAAAGAGGCTATTTTTCTTCCAATGAGCTTATTTGGCACCTTTATCAAAGGTAAGGTGGCTGAGTATGCTTGTATCTTCTAATCTGCTCTACTGATCCTCAGGTCTGTCTCTATGCCATTACCATACTCATTTTATCATAGTAGCTTTATACTATAATTTCAGGTTAGGGATTGTGATATTTATTGCCTTTCCTTTGTTTCCTAGGATTGCCCTTGATATTCTGTGTCTCTTATGATTCCAAATGAATTTAAGGAAAGCTTTCTCTAGCTCTTTGAAATATAATAATGGTATTTTAATTGTGATTGTATTGAATCTGTGTAACAATTTTGGGAGTATAGCCATTTTCATAATGTTGATTCTTCCTATCCAGGAGCATAGTCCATTTTTTCCATTTTCTCAAATCTTCTTCAGTCTCCTATCTCAGAGTACCATAATTTTCAATATATAAATCTTTTACATCCTTTGTGAGATTTATTCCTAAGTATTTCTTGTTTTTGGATGTTATTATGAATATGTTCCCTAATTTCTCTCTCAGTGTGTTCATTTTACATACAAAAATGCTACTGATTTTTGGATGTTCTTGCCTTTGAATCCTGCTACACTGCTGAATTTTTTCATTAAATCTAGAAGACTCCTGCTGAAGTTTTCGGGGTCCTCTCTGGGGAGTATCATTGGGATCATTTTGAGGACATTATGTAGATGTAAACTGAGGTATAACTATTTTGTTTCACCACTGGTGTTCTGTGGAATGAAAACAAAAATAATAAGAACTAGGACTTGTCTTTTTAAAAAATTATCCCAGCAAGGTAATACAAATACAATACACAGTACTAGAAATAACAGTATCTTTTTTTTTAATTTTTATTTTATTGAAGTACAAATATCAATGAGTCAGTTTTAAGATACCTTGACAAGATGGATTTGATAAATTCATACATTGCAAACTGTTTTCATAATGTTTTGGTATCATAGAAGGTGCATGCATGATATTATACTTACAGACATTATTATAGCATATGTCTCTTATCAGTAAATTAAGAGAGTGTAGCTGTTTGTGTATCTTATTTTTTATACATGAATTACATCAAAGATTCAATAATTAATACTTTCTACCTTGTTATTTTCCTAGAGGTTGTCCATAGTACTAGAAGCCGACATAATATCCTGTCCAACCATCATTAGTGCAAATCTTGCCTCTGGTAGAATTATGTAGAAGCACAGTGTTATCTATCCCAACTGTACTGTCCACACATACACATCATGATTCTTCCTTTCTATACCCCTTCCTTTCTCTACACCTGTCAAACATGGGCACTCCATTGTCATTCAACTATTTTAGGTGCCTGAACTCGACAACACAATCCGAACACAGTCCAGCACTCCAGAACAATAGTGAGTTATCCAAAGAAGTTGTCTACCATAGACATTTACAACTCAACCTATTATTATGGCCCCATGGTGTGTACTTCATCTTTATACATTTCTGCTGGATGGTTAGGGCCTAGATAGAGCAATACCTATATACCAACATGTGTAATTTATGTTTCTTATGAGGTCAGTGAAGTACTTTCAGGGTTTATCATGCAGTCCTGTACCTTATTCTGTAGATCTTTTGTCTGTGTCATCCATATGGATGAGTCACGGCCAACGCTTGACCAGTTTACTCTCCGTGAGAGCCTGAGAGAAAATTTTTTTTCCATGTGACTCTCCCCAGGCACATTATAGAACTTTGGCCTCTTTCCTCTGTGGCTCCATAATCTCCTTGTTCAGAAAATTTGGAGCTCAACTGAGTTTCATGATGTTGCAGTACAGGTTCTCCTATGTCCTGAGTCTTCGCTGACCTTGGAAGGCTAGGGCCAAACTGTTGGCTGGCCTTGTGGCTCTTCTATTTCTCCAATTTTGATCTGTGAACTTAGGTTGTTAACCATCCATAAGAAAAGCTGATTAGTACCCTGCAGCACATGCTATTCACTTTGCCTTATCTGACTCAATTGTTTTTACTTGTGGTTGTACATTTCCATTTGTATTTCTGCTTTTCGCTTCTTATACTAGGCAGACTATACAATATTTACACATGTGTGTCTGGTTTATTTCATGTATGAGTATATGTTCAACTGGCATCCACTTCAGTATAAATGCTTCAAATTTATCATTCTTAATAGCTGAATAATACTCCATTGTATAGAGATACCACATCTTTTTCAACCATTCCTCATGTGACAGACATCTTGGTTGTTTCCAAGATTTTTCTATCACATATTGTGCTGCTATAAACATAGGTACACATATATCACTATGATACAATGTTTTCAGTTCCCTTGGGAAAATTCCCAGTAGGGGGATAGCTGGCTTGAATGGGATTTCTAGTCCTACACTTTTGAGGAGTCTCCACACTGACCTCCACAATGACTGTACCAGTCTACATTCCCACCAGCAGTGCAGAAGTGTTCCCTTTTCCCCACAACCTCTCCAACATTTGTTGTTGGTTGATTTCCTTATGATAGTCATTCTTTCTGGACTGAGATGGTATCTCAGTGTTGTTTTTATTTGCATTTCATGAATGACTAGCAATGTGGAGCATTTTTTCATATATTTATTTGCTGCTTTAATTTCTTCCTCTGAGATATGTGTATTCATCTCAGGTGCCCATTTCTGAATTGGGTCTTTAAATTTGAGGGCCCTGTTATATCTTAATTCTTTTTTTTTATATCCAAAATGTGTTTATTGGGATGGCTTCCCACTCATCTTGATTGAGGGTACTGTTAGTGCTGCTGCCTCCTGAAGGAACACCCTTCTGTGAGTCTGGCGTTCCCTCCTGTATGCTGGCACAGGACAGTGGAACACCCAACACACAGAACTACCGTCTGTGCGTGGCTAAAGACCATGGTGACTTTATAGCATCCTGGGCACTTCACGTCCATGAAGTAGGAATTAGGGCTCTGCACCAGGCGCTTCTTCCTGTGCTTGCTCTTCTCCTCCTGCAGAGAGGGATGAAGGAGATCTTTTGCGAGAGGCATGTTCTCGTGGGAAGATCATCACCGCTGGAAAGGCTATCTTAGTTCTTTACATATTCTAGACAGCGGACCTCTGTCTGATTGCTTATTAGTTAGGATTTTTTCAAAATTTCTGCGTTGTCTTTTCACTCTGTTGACAATTTCTTTAGACATGCAGAAGCTCCTTAAGAAGAGTTGATCCCAGTTGTTGATTCTTTCAAGTGCTTCCTGTGTGAATATGTTTGTTCATGAACTCTTTACCTACCCCTATGACTTCAAGAGTTCCTCCTACTTTCTCTTCCAGGAGATTGAGTGTTTCTGTTTTAATGTTTAGATCTTTAATCCATTTTGACTTTAACTTAGTGCATGGTGATAGAGCTGAGTCAAGTTTTAGTTTTTGACATGTAGAATGCCAGGTTTTCCAGCACCATTTCTTAAAGAGGCTATACTTCTTCCAGTAAGTATGATTAGCCCCTTTGTCAAAGATCAGATGGCTCAGTGTGTTCACAGATGCTTCTGCACCTTCCAATCTATTCCATTGATCCTCAGGTCTATTTTGTTGCCAATACCATGTTGGTTTTATCACAGTGGCTTTGTAGTACAATTTCAAGTCAGGAATTGTGATGCCTCCTGCCTTCTCTTTATTGGCCAAGATTGCCTTTGCTATTCTAGGTTGTTTGTGATTCCACATAAATTTCAGGAATGATTTCTCTAGGTCTGGGAGGTATGTTGGTGGCAGTTTGTACTAAATCTGTACAGCAATTTTGGGAATATGGCCATCTTCACGATGTTGGTTCTTCCTATCCAGGAGCATAGAATATCTTTCCATTTTCTGAAATCCTCTATAATCTCTTTTCTTAGGGTGTTGTACTATTCCGTGAAAAGATCTTTGACTACCTTGGTTAAGTGAATCCCAAAGTATTTCATTTTCCGCGGTGCTATTATAAAAGGTATTGTTTCTATTGTTTCCCTTTCAGTGTGCTTGTTATCTGTGTACAGGAATGCTATTGACTTTAGAGTGTTGATTTTGTATCCTGCTATGCTACTGAATTTCCATATCACTTCTAGTAGTTTCTTGGTGGAATTTTTGGGGTCTTCCAAGTAAAGTATCATGTCATCTGCAAATAGTGATAATTTAACTTCTTCTTTACCTATTCTTATTCCTTTTATTACTCCCTCTTTTCTAATGGCTGTTGCTAAGGATTCCAAGACTATATTGAATAGGAGGGGTGATGGAGGACATCCTTGTCTTGTACCTGATTTAAGAGTAAAAAATTTCAGTTTTTCCCCATTTAGGATTATATGAGCGTTTGGGTTGTCATAGATGGCTTTTTATCAAGTTAAAATAGAGTCCATCTACTCCAATTTTCTGTAGGACCTTGAACATGAATGAGTGTTGGACTTTGTCAAAAGCTTTTATCCATCAGTTGAGACGACAATGTGGTTTTTAGATTTCAGTCTATTAATATAGTGCATTACATTTCTAGATTTTTGAATATTGAACCATTCTTGCATCCCTGGGATGAACCCTACCTCGTCGTGGTGCATTATCTTCTTGATGATTTGCTGTATTCTATTTGCCAAGATTTTGTTGAGCATTTTCGCATCTATGTTCATGAGGGAGATTGGCCTGTAGTTCTCCTTTTGGGTTGTGTCTTTCCCTGGTTTTGGAATCAGTATTATACTTGCCTCCAGAAATGATTTGGGGAGGACTGTTTCCTTTTCAATTTCATTGAAGAGTTTGTGGAGTGTGGAGATTATATGTTCTATAAATTTCTTGTAGAATTCAGCTGTGAATCCATCAGAACCTGGACTTCTCTTTGGTGCTAGGCTTTTTATTACATTTTGTATTTCGTTGGCTGGTATTGGTTTATTGAGAGTTGTTATATCTTCTTAATTCAGTTTTGATAATTTGTACCTTTTGAGAAATCTGTCCATTTCTTCTCTGTCTTCTATTCTGTGAGTGTAAAGATTCTCAAAGTAACTATTGATAATCTGAATTTCCGCTGGGTCTATGGTGATTTCACCCTTTTCATTCCTTATTGCTTGTACTTTAATTTTCTCTTCCTAATCCACTGTGCCAGTCTATTTCTCTTAATTCATTGCATCTTTTTGATGAGGTTGGCTAGAGGTTTATCAACTTTATTTAGTTTTTCACAAAACCAACTTTTTGATTTGTGGATTCTTTGAACTGTTTTCATTTCAATTGAATTAATTTCTGCTCTAATCTTTATGATTTCTTCCCATCTTTGCGTTCTGGGTTTCATTTGCTCTTCTTTTTCTAGTTTTCAGAAGTGGAACGTTAGGGTGCTAATTTGTTCCCATTCTCTTACCCTAATGTGTGAGTTTATAGCTATGATTTTCCCTCTAAGAACTGCTTTCATCGCATCCCATAAATTCTGATAAGTTGTACTTGAATTTTCATTGAATTGTAGATATTGTTAAATTTCTTGTTGAATTTCTTCTGCGACCCATTGATTGCTGAGTAGGGTGTTGTTTAGTTTTCATGAATTTAGTGGGTGTTTCTGGTTTCTTTTGTCATTTACTTTTAGTTTCATTGCATTTTGGTCAGATAGAATGCATGAGATAATTTCTATTTTCTTCCATATACTTAGGAGTGACCTCTGGACTAATATGTGGTCCATTTTGGAAAATGACCCATGTGCAACTGAAAAAAATGTGTATTCAGCTGTGTTTGGGTGGAACACTCTGTATATGTCCACCAGGTCCATTTGTTCCAAGCTCTGGTTCAGTTCTGCTACTTCCTTGCTAAGTTTTTATCTGGTTGATCTATTTGACATAAGGGTGTGTTAAGGTCTCCTGTTAAGATTGTATTCTTAGACATTAAGTTTTTCGTGTCCATTAAGATTTGTCTTACATAGTTGGGTGCCCCTGTGTTTGATGCACAGATATTTATGAGTGTTACTTCTTGCTCTTGAATTGTTCCCCTGACCACTATATAGTGGCCTTCTTTGTGTCATTTGATCATTCTTGGTTTGAAGTTCAGAGTGTCTGAAAACAGAATTGCTATTGTTTTCCATCTTTTGACTTTGAGCCTATGAATGTCCTCTTGAGTTAAGTGTGTTTGTTCTCTCATTGGAGAACTGAGTCCGTTTACATTCATGGTTATAATTGAAATGTGCTGACTTATGTTTGTCATGATATTTACCTGGTATTGTTTACTGCTTTGTAACCTGTGTTTAATTGTCTGTCCTGTGTAGTGGGTTCCTTCCATTCTCATTCATGGAGTACTGGTCATTGTGGTCTCTCTCTCTAGAACACCTTTCAGCAGCCTGTGAAGGGATGGCTTTGTCATCATGAAATTCTTTAGTTGTTCTTTTTCATGGAAGTATTTCACTTCTCCATCAAACTTGAAAGAAAGTTTTGTAGGGTATAATAATCTGTGCTGGAATTTGTTTTCGTGTAGGACTTGAAGAACTCTGCTCCATGCTCTTCTTGCCTTCATGGTTTGTGTAGAGAAGTCGGCTGTAAATCTGATGGGTTTTCCTTTGAATGTGACCTGCTCTTCTCTGTAGCAGCTTTCAGTATATTATTTTTGTGTTGGATTTCTGGGATCTTAACTATTATATGTCTCGTTGTGTTTCTACTTGGGTTGAAGTTATTTGGTGTTCTGTATGCTTCAGCGACCTGAATGTTGGATTGTTTCCTCATATTTGGGAGGTTTTCTGCAATTATTTCTCCCCAAATTCTTTTTATGTCATTTGTGTTGTCTCCTTCATTCTCATTGATACCAATTATTCTCACATTGTTCATCCTGGTGTCATGTCACAGGTGATGGATTATTTTTTTCCTGCATTCTCATTGTTTTTAAGAGATCCTTGCTCACCTTTTAACTAGCTGCTCTGGCATCTTCAAGATCTGAAACTCTGTCTTTGCTTTCACTCAAACAGTTTTTTAGACTTGTGCTTGATATTTTTGGTTATTCTATATCTCTTTGACTGTGTTTCATGTGTTCTATTACTTTTCTGTATTGCTCATTCGAGGAATCCATCATATTTATGATCTTCTCAATTTTTTTATCCATGTCTTCTTTAGAGGTAGTTATTAATTCTTTTTCGGCAGTGTTTCTTCCAAATTGGCTTTCCTCTGTATATTTCCACACTTGTTTCTGTATTTCAAATGCTATAATTTGAAAGCATTTTGTTTAAAGAATTCTTTTTTGATTTCAGAAATTATTTCTGCTTTGTGTCCCTCATGACCTTTCTGCTGTTGTGTCTTTGCTTAGATGCTGTTAATTCATGCATTTCAGGTAGAATAATACTCTCTGTACTTGTTCTGGGTGAGCATTGTTTTTCTACCCAATGTTTTTGGAATTCATTCTTTATTTCAGATACTATGTATTCAGATATTTCTTTTTTAATTTGGGGAATTACTTCTCGTTTTATTTCCTCTATACCATTCTGCTGTTGTTCTTTTGCTGCTGTATCTGTTAATTCATTCATTGCAGCTGAGCTAGTGTCTTCTGCCCTTCCTGATGGACTCGAGGTCTGGGATTGCATTTTTCCCCTTCTCTTTGTCATTTTGTATAGCACTGATCTTTGACCTTTGGTGTAGAGCTTTGGTGCAGCTATAACCTTAGCTTGTTATGAGATTCAGGTGCCAGTCAATTAAGTTTGAGATTATCCAGGTATCCCTATCCTGGATCTAGCTGTTGTGTTCAGTCCCTTTTTTGCTGCAGCTCCTTTGGTTCCCCTCTGTTGGTTCCCTGTTCAGGCGAGCATGAACCAAACTGGGATGCAGAGCAAGTAATGAAAATTCCCAGTCTTGGCTGGCTTTGGTGTAAGGATCCGGAAAATTGCCAGAGTCAGCCCTCCTGTGTCAGGTAGGTCGCTCTCTAGGTGGGCAGGCCTGGGCTTTGGTTGGTCTGCTGAGCTCCCAAAAGGATAATGGATGATCTTATTCACTGAGTAGGCTGTAGTGGGTCAGCCAGCCTGTGCTGTGTCCGGGTCTATAGGCCGGAACCCGAGAAGGCCTGGAAAGGTCCCTCCGGGGCAGCGGGCCTGGAGCCTTCATTCACAGGCCAGGCTGCACTGGCTTTCGAGCCATGGGGTGGGACCGGGAATCGCTGAGAAATGTTCCTGTGGCATGGCAGGCTTGGAGTTCTCACTCTGGGCCAACCTGCACTGGGTCTGGGGCCATGGGGTGGGACCAGCAATTGCTGGGAAATGTTTCTCTGGCACAGTGGGCCTGGAGTTCTCACCGGCCATGGGGGTCGGGGTTCAGGAAATCCCTAGGAAATGTCTCTCTGGCAAGGTGGGCCTGGAGTTCTACACTCACTGGACTTTGATGTCCAGAGAGTTGGGGAAATTCCAACTCGCTCAGTGAGCTTTAGGGCAGGGGATCCAGGGAGGTGCTGGTGAGTGGGTCCTGAGGTTTCAGGCCAGTCACTGGCTTGGTGGGCTTGGGGGCAAGGATCCGGGTAGCGCCCGTGGGAGGAAACCAATGGCTCTCCCTCTGACTCACCACACCCTCACTGATCTGGGAAGCCTGGTGAGTCTTGCAAATTCCCACTCACTGGGAGAGCTTGGGGCGGGATCCAGGAGGCCGCTGGAGTCAGCCACTGTCTCAGGCCGGTCTCTGGGGCTGGGCAGCATGGACAGGATCAAGGAGGCTGCTGGAGTGGGCTGTGCTATCTCAGCGGGTCTCTGGGGCTGGGCGGGCATGGGCGGGATTGAGCAAGATAACAGTATTCTGTGTGCAAATACTAAAGGGGAGCAATAAACCAAAGGACATTAATCAACTGTCACCTTACCATGTCATGCCTATCAATACATTTCTTTTAATGTAAACACCATAAAATATTTCAATTTGTTGCTTGTACTTAAAATTTATGACTTTTTTTTTAAAATTGACAATTCAGGCTTCTCTGACAAAATAGGAAGTTTTTGATATACTAGATCTGTCTTCCTACATAACAATAATTGGCTGGAGAATTTTTAGCTGCCACCCATGCTCTGCCAGTTACCCAATCGGCACCACTGTGTTACACATGGCCTCCCTTTCCTGTTGATGTTCCTGCCAAGTTCCTAAAGCCAGGCCAATAGAGAGAAATATGAATACATAAAAAAGAAATGAAGGATGTACTATAGTTTAAAGTAGCTGTCCTATTAGAAAAATCGTAGGATTAGGAAAAATGCTGATTTTGCATTTTCGTCTGTATTTTTTAAGGCTTTAAATAAATGTGTATTAATATTTTATTACTATAACCATTCAGAGCAATATTTATTAATAAATTATGTCTATACAGAAACACAGAAATAGTGGGAAAGCAAAATGAATGGATTATTATATGTTCTTGTAGAGACATTATCTTCAACTGGGAAAACTTCTAGATTCATTTTGAGATTACATCATAATCTCAGCTCTGTACCAGATGTTACATGACAATAGTCAACATGTTTCCTATAAGTGGATTTCCTGGAGGATTACAATGGCAAAACTACCAAATTGGATGGCCAAACAAGACTAGTGTTGAGCACAGTAGAACATATGGAAAACAATCAATCTATTGTTTTCTTTAATCTTTTACTAATATTTAAAGAAACACTAAACCATGATTCCTAATTATGGAACCAACTAGGTTAGGTGTGTTCTTGCATGTCCCATGAAGAGAGGATACATGAAAATGACCACTAAGTGGGAAAACCTGAAAAGGGGTTGGCCTCATCATGCACTGTAGGACAGAATTATATACAAATGAATGACCACTATGTAGGCAAATATATTTGACCCACTTTATGGCTCTTTGAACTTCTTTTTTTTGGCATTTTTAGGGAAGGGTCTACAGGGTGTTCAGGGTCTCACTACTAGATTGGACTCATAATGATCCACCTGTTTACAGTCTCCCAAGAGCTAGGATTACAGACATATGCCACCATGCTCAGGCTCAATTACCATCTTGAACCCCTGGTCGCTGCACCTGCTTGCAGGTGCTTTAATCCAGTGAGCTATTTGGCTGGGCCTTGCTCTGTGAACTTTGATCTTCACTTATTTTCTGCAAAAGATATCTTTGTCCTACACATCAGGATAAATCCTATCAAGATTCCATCAAATTTCATTTGAAAACTAATTTTATTCTATACATCTGAGATTTATAAAAGAACATATATGGTACACATAGATAATAAAATGCTTTTCTACAGTAAAGCAGATTAAAATGCATCACTATCATCTCACCTAGTTTCATCTTTGTGACGAGAGCAGCTAAAATCTACTTCCTCAACAAAATCCCTGATACAATATAATTATATTAATGACAGCCTTCACATTATATGCATTGTATGTTAGCTCCTTAGACTTATTCATTCTACATATCTGCTGCTTTGTATATTTTGACCTGCATCTACCCATTTCCTCCACACCCCATGATAAATACTGCTTTATTCTCTGTCTCTGTATTTACAAGTTGGCCTTTCACCTTTCTTCAATCTCGTATAAATGAGATCATTCAACATATTTTTCTTTCTGTATCTGGTTTATTTAACTTACATAATGCCCTCTGGCTTCCTTAGTGTTGTGGCAAATGGCAGACTCTTCTTTTCTAGAGCCAGATATTAGCCCGTTGCATACATGTGCTGCATTGCCTTTATCTGTTCATCCATTATCCATAAATACTTAGTTTGTTTCTGTATCTTGGCTCTTGCGAATAATGTTGCACTATACATGGGAGTTCAAATATCTTTATGAGATGGTGTTTTCATCCTCTTTCCTGTTATATTCCCAGAAAAGTGACTGTTCTATCATATGCGAGTTCTACTTTTTTAATCCCATGCTATTTTCCATAAAAATTATAGCAAATCTACATTGCCATCCACAGTCTATTGGGGTTCCCTTTTCTTCACACCTTTATACACACTTATGATCTTTTCACTTTTTCATAATAGGGATCATAACTTGTATAAGGAAATATCCTAGTGAGCTTAAGTTTGTGTTTCCCTATTAGTGATGTTCAGAAGTGTTGTTTCTGGGGAGATGGCTCAGTAGAATTAACACTTGCCTGGCAAGCACAAGGGCCTGAGATCAATCCCCAGTTGCACAAAAAAAAATGTTGTTTCCTTATTAGTGATATTTCCTTATTAGTGATGAGCTCAAGTTTAATGTTTCTTTTGCCCATTTTCACATGTTTTTCTGTTATTAAGTTGCAAGAATTCCTTATAAATTTTGGATGTAACATATTATGGTTTGTTTCTAGATGTCACCACAAGGCCTTATGTGGTCATAGAGTTTTTTGGAGGTGGCTGAATCTGGAGTGTGCAATGCTGGGGTTAAAGGTAGGTGACTGCTGGATCATTCCAGTATTGGACTGGAACCAACCTAATCCCAACAGTCTGGACAAAATAAAGAAAGAAAAAAGACACTCAATCTTTTTCTTGCTGTTTTCTGCCACCTTGAGCAGCTGCCCCTCTGCCATATGCCACCCTGCGATTGAGGCAGCCAATTATGGACTGAAAATTCTACAGACTGTGAGCTGAATAAACCTATCCTCCTTTAACTTGTGCATGTTGTGTATTTTGTCTCAGTAATTAGGAAAATAACTAAGAACATACATTTCAAACTGACTTTGTGATATAAGAAAAGGGCTCACTGTCTTTTGCCTATGAAAACCCAGTTTGCCTACAATTATTTATTAAAAATATTATCTTTTTCTTGGTATCTTTGATAAAAATCAGATTGCCGTATATGCTTGGACTTATTTCTGGACTCTTTCTTCTGTCCCACTTGTGAATGTTTCTGCTTTTATGCCAGTGTCCTGCTGTTTCAATTGTTATAGCTTTGTAATATAATTTTAGATCAAGACATGTAGTGCTTGCAGTTTTGTTTTTCTTTCTCCATACTCTGTGGAGTTTTGGTCTTTTGTGATTCCACCAAATTTTGGATTTTTCTTCCTCTTTCTGTTAAATTGCTATTATAATTTTGATAGGGATTACCCTGGTCTATATGTTGTTTTGGATAGCATGAACACTCACTTTCAACTTTTCATTAAAAGCTGAAATAAGACGTTCTCTAATATGTCTCAAAAACTATACTGAGGAATGAAAATAAAATACAGAAAAAAGAAATCACAGTTCCTCTCACGCCCACAGAAGCATTGATTTATATGGAAATGGCTAATGTATAAACCACTGTTTCTGAATCCCTGAAGTCACACAGTTGTGTAGCCATGTTTTCTATTTAAGACTATGCAAGCAAATCAACTTTATTTTAGAGTTTTCAAAGAATTCCCTTCCTGTCAAAAGAACTTTTGAAGAGATGAATATATTAATCCTCCCAGCTCTACGATTCTGTTTCTGTGACAGTAAACTCACTCAAACAGCTGTTGTTTTTTAAATAACTAATTAGCACTATCATGGCTGGTTACTAAAGTTAATTGAAGAAGAAAAAAGGCTCAGCAACAAATTATTCCAGCCCATGTGATTATTTCCTTATTATGTAATATCTCTAAATATTTTCAATGAAATTGTTTTATTATGAAAATAATGAAATATCTATTATGTATTGATTGTTCTTGTATGCCACAGACTTTATTTATGCTCTCTTCTTAATTTTCTCATCAAATATATCAGAAAAGTAAGACTCAGAAGTTAAGTGAATTTCTCAGTGTTACAGAGATAAGAAATGGGAGAGCCAAGATTCAAATCTAGATTGATTTTATGCCAAAACTGTTGCCCTTACCCACCACACCACACCACACAGAATACAGACTTAAGGGCAAGTATTTTGTGGGCACAAACCAATTTTAATCTACCCCTTTGATTGATTGATTGATTGACTTATGAACAGAACAAATAATCTGTATAACAAAACCCAATGCAGTAATAGGAATCAATTTTCCCCTTATAGTCCATTCTGTACATTTTAATGTCTTTATATTTTCCTATAATTATAATATAATGCTCATGTAAGAGGAATCAGGAATCTCTAATTATTTTTATCAAGTTTCAAATACCATCCAAAGTTTTAAGAGCCATTCTTGTAAATATATGTGCAAGGTCACCCAACTCCCTATACATTGCTTCATTATTTGGCTGGCTGTTCTTACAGTTCCTCTGACAAAGAGTGTATCACTTTCAAACCTAAGAGATAAATAGGATTGATATGATACAAACAAATGACTTTCCATTTGGGAGAATTTATACTTAACAAAACATGTTTCCCCCAGGAAGTTCTATTTATCCATCAGGATGAATCACAAGGATGGGTACAATGCAATCCCTAAAGAGAGGATTTGCTCACCTATTTTGATTTGTTGGGCTTTCAGCTCTAGAAAGTGAACCTACAAATTAAGTATGTAGCTTATCTGTTCAGTCTTCATGGTTTTGCCCATTGCAATGGGAGAAGATTGAAGCACAGTTTAGCCCTAAACTGTTTTCCATATCAAACATGCAAGTTGAGTCCTAAACATTTATCAAGAATGAATACTCAGAGTCCAGTCATCTTATTTCAAACAGAAACATTATTTGGCCAGAAATCATTTCAAGACAGAGCTGATTCCAACATTCACAGTGTCTACAAAAAGATTCCTATTTTAGCCAGCAAAGTAATTCCAAAAAAGCATTTCTAGCCATCTATGGGAAAGGAGTGAGTGCCCCCTGGTGAAAATGTGGGAAATGTTTCCATATGTTATTTTTGGCTGGCAGCAAGGTGCAGATGTCTTCACAATAAAAATATGCTCCCTAAGAGTTCTTGTCTCCTTGAGAAGCATTGGCACCACTTGGAGTACTGGATTCACAGACACACAAAGGAAAGAGAAAAGCAAAGGCAATTGTCAGGGCACGGTTTAGAAGGCCAGCACCAAAGTCATGTGGACTGGATGATGGGTGACTAGATTGACGTTTATCCCTGGGTTGCACTATCTCATTTTGCTCCTGCCAAAACCACTCTCTACATATTTCTATTCTGTGTTTCTGAATGCTGACCTTTAGGGAAACATTAGAACATTGTTTTGCCCTCTAGCATGTAGTTGGGTTCTGACTGTCCCCCTATAGCAGTGATGGCAAACTTTGAAAGCTTTCAATAATAGCAGGCAGCCAGCTGTGGTACGCACACCACCATTGAGTCTAGCGAAACACCAGCTGGTGGTTAGAGGGTAGGACAGAGGACCAGAGGACAGTGACATTGAATT
>PVKA01036086.1:0-22102 GCA_004027165.1 Ctenomys sociabilis
AGCAGAAAAGTATAAAAGTATAAAAATGAAGTATACATCGTGAGCCCATAATATTAAGCTGAGCTGTAAATGGATATGGTCGACAATTTCTTTGAATAACTCCCTATGGTTGCAGAATGCGGGACTGTGTTGGATTGTGGTGTCGAGTTCAAGCACCTAAGGTAGTTGAAGGTCAACGGAGTGCCCACTTTTGACAGGTATAGACAAAGGAAGGGTTGTAGAAAGAAAAAATCATCCTGTGTGTGTATAGACAGTACAGTTGGGTTAGATAACGCGGTGCTTCTACATAATTCTATGAGAGGCAAGATCAGCACTATTGGTGGTGGGATAGGTTATTATGTCGGCTTGTAGTGCTATGGTCATCCACTAGGTAAATAATTATTGAATCTTTGATATAATTCAGCTACATAAATACCTGTAAATATAATATCATGTATGCACCTTGTATAATACCAAAACATTATGAAAACAGTTTGCAATGTATTATTTCATCAACTCTGTATGGTTATGGTGTTTTAAAACTGTCTGATTGACATTTGTATTTCAATAAAATAAAAATAAATGGAAAAAAAAACAAAAAAAAAACAAACACTATTAGTGCAAATCTTTCTTCTCATAGAATTATACAGAAGTACTACATATTTATCCTAACTGTATTGTTTATACAAACATAGAATGGTTCTTCCTTTGTATCCCCTTTTTTGTTTAGTCCTGTCAAACTTGGTCATTCCATTGTCATTCAATTATTATAGGTGCCTGAACTCAACGAAATAATCAAACACAGTCCAACAGTTCACAATAATATTGGGTTATCTGAAGAAGTTGTTGGCTGGAGCCATTTACAGTTCTGCTTGTTATTATGGTTTTATTTTATATACCTCATTTTTATATTTTTCTGCTGGATGGTTAAGACCGAGATACAGCAAGACCTATATAATAAAAAATGTAACTTTTATATCTGATATGAGCAGTCAAGTCCCCTCAGGGTTTATGCTGTACCCCTGTACCTCACTCTGTACATTTTTTGTCAGTGTCAGCCATGTGGATGAGTCACGGCCAATGCTTGACCAGTTTGCTCTCTGTGAGAGACTGAGAGAAAGTTTTCTCTCCATGTGACTCTCCTTAGGCACACTATAGATCATCTATTACATTCTCTGTGGCTCCATAATCTCCTTGATCAGAAAATTTGGTACACAACTGAGTTCCATGATGTTACACTACAGGTTCTCCTATGCCCTGAGTCTTCACTGACCTTGAAAGGCTAGGGCCAAAAAGTGGGCTGATCTTGTAACCCTTCCATTTTTCCAGTTTTTGATCTGTGAGCTTAGGTTGTTCACCATCCAGAAGAGAAGTTGATTAGTACCCTGCAACATATGTAGTTCAGTTTACCCTATTTCTAAATTGTTTTCAGTTGTTGTTATACATTTCTATTTGTATTTCTTCTTTTGATTCTTATACTAGTGAGACTATATGATATTTGCACATGTGTGCCTGGTTTGTTTCACTTATGAGTATATGTTCAAGTGGCATCTGCTTCAATATAAATGTGTCAAGTTTATCATTGTGTATAGCTGAGTAATATGCCATTTCAAGTCAGGATTGCGATGCCTCCTGCCTTGTCTTTGTTGGCCAGGATCGCCTCTGCTATTCTAGGTCTTTTATGGTTCCAAATAAATTTTAGGGACAATTTCTCGAGGTGTGGGAGGTACATTGGTGGCAATTTGATAGGAATTGCATTAACTCTGTACAACAATTTTGGGAGTATCACCATCTTCATGATGTTGGTTCTTCCTATCCAGGGACAAGGAATATCTTTCCATTCTCTGAGATCCTCTATGATCTCTTGTCTTAGGGTGTTGTAATTTTCCGTGAAAAGATCTTTAACTTCTTTGGTTAAGTGAATTCCAAGGTATTTCATTTTCTGCGTTGCTATTGTAAAACATATTGTTTCTATAGTTTCCCTCTCAGTGTGTTTGTTATCTGTGTAGAGGAATGCTATTGATTTTTGAGTACTTACTTTGTATCCTGCTATGCTACTGAATTTCTGTATCAATTCTATTAGCTTCTTGGTGGAATATTTTGGGTCTTCCAAGTAAAGTATCATGTTATCTGCAAATTGTAATAATTTAACTTCTTCTTTACCTGTTCTTATTCTTTTTATTTCTCCCTCTTTTCTAAGTGCTGTTGATAATGGTTCCAAATATAGATATAGATCTTCTATATCTCTTTGACTCTGCTTCACAAGTTATATTTCTTTTCTGTATTGCTCACTCCAGGAATCCGTCATATTTCTGATCTCTATTTTTTTATCCATGTATTCTTTATAGATAGCTATTAATTATTTTTCTGCAGAGCTTCTTCCAAGTTGAGTTTCCTCTATATATCTCCCAAATTGTTTCTATATGTCAGGTGGTATGATTTCAAAGAATTCTTTTTTGGTTTCAGAAATTATTTCTGCTTTGAGTTCCTCATGACCTTTCTGCTGCTGTTTTATTTTGCTTCCAACCCTGTTAATTCATATGTTTTCACTGCAATAGTGTTCTCTGCACTTGTTCTGGGTGAGTATTGAGTTTCCCCTACATGCTTCTGGATTTGATTCATTACTTCAGATGCTATGTATTCAAATATTTCTTTTTTTATTTGAGGTGTTAATTCTGGTCTGAGTTCCTCTATACCTTTCCGCTGTTATTCCTTTGCTTCCATCTTTGTTAATTTATTCATTTCAGCTGAACTAGTGTCCTCTGCACTTATTGATGGACTTGAGACCTGATATTGCATTTTTCTCCTTATCTTTGTCATTTTATATAGCACTGACCTCTCACCTTTGGTGTAGAGCTTTGGTGCATCTATAACCTTAGCAGGTAATGAGATTCGGGTGCCAGTCTATTAAGTGTGAGATTATCCAGTTATGCCTGGCCTGCGTCTAGCTCTTGTGTTCAGTTCCTTTTTGCTGTAGCTCCTGTGTTTCCCCTCTGTTGGGTCCCTCATCAGGGGAGCAATGGGGGGTGCAGAAGCTCTCCCTCACACTCACCAGGCCGGGCGGGTGTAGATCGAGTGCCAGGAGCATTACCAAAAGTTCTCACTCCCATAGCGGCCTTGGGGGCAGGGACTCTGAGGAGTTGCCAGGCTTGTCTCACTGGGGTGTCTCAGGCAAATGTCTGGCTAGAATGTCTTGGGGTGTGAGGCTCTGGATCGCACAGAGCATGCAGGGAGAAGCCAAAGGCTCTCTCTCAGACTCACCACACACTCGATGAACTTTGATGAACAGGGGTTCGGGGATATTCCCACTGGCTTGGTGGGCTTTGGGGTAGGGGCTCCAGGGAGTTGCTGGATAGTGGGTCCTGAGGTCTCAGACCAGTTACACACTCCGCGGGCTTGGGCCCACAGAAATAGTGATTGAGACTGGGCATGGTGGCACACGCCTATATTCCCAGTTCTTGCTAGGTTGTAAACAATAGGATCACTACAAGTCCAATCTACATAATGAGACACTGTAGATACTGTATCCCCTTTACTGAGTGCTAAAAAAAATGCACCAGAATCTGTGCAATGCAATAAAAGCAGTGCTAACATGGAAATTTATAATGACCAAATCTGACATCAGTAAAATAGAATGAGCACACACACACACAAAAAAAAAATCTATAGCTGCACCTCAGTTTTCTAGAAAAAGAAGTGCTTGTCAAGTCCAAGACACACATAAAGGAGGAAATTATAAAGAGCTGAACAGAAATTAACACAATGGACATGAAGAAAAAATACAAATAATTGACTTTGAGTAAATATCATACAAATCCAAAATTTTATGAATGTGTTTTTTACCTAAGGTGAATGAAAATATATGCCTACAGAAATACATTTTTGTTCATGAATAATAATTTCAGCTTTATCAATGACAGCAAAATTTCAAAAGTGAGCAAGTATCCATAATCATGCAATAACATGATTTTAGTATATCTTTATAGTGACATATTACTCAGCAGTAAAAAAAAAAAAAAGAAACTAAATTACACACTCAAAGAACAATAATATGGAGAGATCTTAAACATCTATAAATTGCATGGAAGAAGCCAGAAACAGAGAAGTATATGATTCTGTTAACACAAAATTAATATAAAATTCATGATTTCATTAACTAAAATTTCAGAAATAGAGAATCTGATCTATGGTGTCACAAAGCAGACCACTGGTTGCCTGGACAAGAAACTGAGGATAAACAGTGAAGGGAGAATAGATAATGTTTTTAGGGCATCGGAGTTTTGTTTTTATTATGGTGATTATTATATGTGTATACAGAATTAAGAAATCTCATTGAGTTTTACACTTGAAATGTTTTATTGTATTTAAATTATTCTTCATTACATTTGATGCTATTATTTTTGACGTGTACTGCTAACATTCATTGAAGGTCTTGTGTTAGCCAATGAAGGACATGTAAATTAATGATGACACCAATAGTGGCAACTGTACATTCCCATTAAAAACTATGTTCCAAACCTGACCTAAGTTACTATGTAAACAATATCTAATACAATCATCATAAATAAATAATTGGTTGGCATAACTATCCTTATTTTTCATTCAAAATTCTAAGGCTTTGAAAGTTGAATTACACTAATTGGTCCAAGTTCATGCAGGTATAGTATTAGAAGGACAAGCAGAGACTGACAGCATGACCTGTGTGCATTGACTACTCAGCTGCATACATGGTTAAGGAAGCATAGATTTGTTTCCGTTGACAATAATTTGTTGCTAAGCACAGCAAGACCTTATCCCAAAAATGTGTTTCCATTTGATTATTTAAGCTCTTTGCTTGTTTTGTTTTCTATGTCATTTGATTCATTTCCAATGAGCATACATTTTGGTTTGCTTCTTTTGTGATGTTTTGTATATTTGATTTTCGATACACTCTTCATTTTCACCATTCACCTTTGATGCTTATTTATTGAAATACTTTGTGTCCTCAACCTGGTAAGAATTGCCAAGAGAGCACAGGGGAGAGCTTTGTAAAAAGTGAAGCCTCCCTTTTTCTCCATCTCTACTTGGCCTCTCCTGGTGTGGCAGGTAGAATGCATTGGGCAGTGAGCCAGGCTGCTCACACATTCTGTTTAGAGAATAGAAACAGAGCGATGTTCAGAGACACTCTCCAAGCTTTTATACATTGAGAACATATGTGCAGGGAAAATGTCTCTCTGGCTGCTTTATTTCAGAGTCCTGGTGTCTGGGGCAACATGTGATGATACTGTAGTGAGGATGCATGATTTCATATGTATTGAGCTAGTGGCAACTGCAGTAATGCTTTCCCAACTGTAATAAAGGTTCTTCCTTAAGTTCACTAATGAGTCATGAGAGACATGCTTCTGCATGGATTTTTATTCACTTCTTCCTTCAGTAAAGAATGAATTTCACGCCTGCCAGACAATCTTTCCCTAATTCAATGTGTTTCAAAACCTTCACATCCTTATTAATATACATTCAAGGCTGTGATGGGAAATTGAGATATAGCTTTGCCCTGCAAAGTTTAAGAGACTGTAGGTATTCACTTACCTTCTCTCAGCTTGAGTTTCTCCAGTGGCAAATAGAGAAAAGAATGCCAGAATCACAGACTAGGGACGAAAATTCAAGGACATAATATATTCAAAAATCATTTAGATGAACCATAAAAAATGGAATGTAAAACAATTATTGTTCTTGATAAATATCTCTTTGTTCAAGCTCTTTTTCCTTAATAAGTGTCCTTAAAAATCCATCGCATAGAAAAATCTTCTGAAGACTACATCATAAAATCGTAGAGGAGTGTGCTAGAAAACAAAAGAATCTAAATCTTGTCTTCAAATGGGAAAGAGAAACCCAAGGAAGAGAAATATTTTCCCAGAATTCTACACTTACCTTAGCAGTCTAAATGCCTGCCTGGTAAGTGCAAGGACTCAAGTTTGATCTCCGGTACTGCATGCTGCACTGGCCCCAGAAACCCAGATGCACTGTACCAACCCTGAAACCAGGTGTGGTGATACATGCCTGTAATCATAGTGCTTTGGGAGGCTGGGATAGAAGGATTACCATGGATCTGAGGTGTGTAATGAGACCTTGTATCCAAATAAATAAATAAGAGATAAGATAGAACAGGGAATCTTTCAAGCACCAGGATACTGAAAGACAACCAACATTTACATTATATGCCTGGGGATACTGCCCACTGAAACACTGAACAGTTAGACAGCTTTGTACCTCTGATGTTCACTAAGATCTTCCCACCTCATGTTCCTTGCTTTCTTTTAAGCCCTAGCAAAAAGCTTATTCTTCTTTGTTCCCTCCAGATGGCATTTTTGTCCTCTCTCTGCCTGGGCAAAGGCACAGTAAATTCCATGCCATGTTCCCTTTACACAAGCCTGGTGGTCTCATCTTGTCTTTGGCCTTGTGTCATTCCTTATAGTATCTCATAGAGGAAAAAAAGAAGTTTGATATGTCAATGGGTAGTAGTTCACAGTACTATCATACGGGTAGTAATGCATAATGCTATTATATAGTTAGCTTTCTGCTGGCAATAATTATCACTATTATTATCATTTTAGTTATTGTCATAGCAGCAATAGTAGTATTTTCCAGCTATCATTGTTTATGTGTATAATGATTTAAATTATCATCTTTATCTGTCATTACTAAAATGCAAGTTAGAGAAGGTAAGACTTTTCCATCACAATCACTTGTTTCTGTAGTACCAAAACAGTCTTTTGTCCATAGAAACATTCAATGAACACTTGTGGAGGAAAATTTATCGAATAGATGACTTTGGTTTACTTTGCCAGTACTAGGCTCCAAAGGTTTACCAATAAGAGCTTACTATACCTGTGAATGGACAGGATGGGGCTGCATCTCTGATACCTAATCGCTTGTTCCTCCTCCTCAGGTACAATCACAGGGAACAAATTAAAATACACATCAAACCCAATTAAAATACTGGTGATACAGCTCAGTGGTATTAGCACCTTCCTGGAGAAAGCAAGGTCCAGAGTGTAATACCCAGTACCACAGTAAATAAATAAATAAATAAATAAATAGCCACCTCCAAATAATCCTAAACTCAGGATCATTTCCTAAGCTGGTATCGTTCAGCTTATCTAGAGGAATTTAATGCAGGGGAAAACAAGACTGAGAAGTTTTGCAGTTTCTTAACCCTCAGTAGAAGATCCAACACTTATGTACACTTAGAGGTGTGAACAGGGAAACAGAAAGGTTAAGCTATTTATAGAAAGTTACACAGCCATGCAAAGACAGGGAGGGTTAAATGCAAAGATTTCAGTGCATGAGCAATTTCAACTTCTGAACTCCCCATCTATAAATTGAGTTTAATAGTTGACTTTATTAAATGATGAGGTCAGTTATTGACAGTATTTCCCAAAGAAGAGAAAGCCACCTTGACTTCTAGTTTGGGAATGTTTGAGTCTCCAGGTTGGTAATTTTTGAAAAGCTTGATAGTCATTGACACCTCTAGACTTGCTCATATCTTCCACCAAGTCAATGCCTTCGTCAGATGACTTAGAGTCTATATTACTGTGATATCAGTTAGGAAACATTTTTGTCAAGATTCATTCTGTGTACCAGTGTGGCTGGCATATCACAAAGACTTCATTTCACCTGGAATGAAGGAAAAGTAATGGATGAATGGTTGGATGAATGAGTTAAATGAAGAAGACACTGAAGCTGTGTTTGAACTATAGCCATACAACTTACTACTCTATTACATGTATGATCTTAGATAAATCAGTTACCACTTTGGTGTTCAATTTTCCACTTCACCAATGAAGATAATATTATTCTAATGTCTTTGCAGGCTTTTTGTATGGGACAAATGAGATAATAATAATAGCAACCATTTACATAGCACTTACCATGTAGTAGACATTCTCTTAGCACTTTATATATTTTATTTTATTTTATTGACAGAAATCTTAGAGCACTAGCATTTATTAGCCCCAGAAAAATGCATGAAAATAGATTAAATAATTTTTCCTACTTCATTCAGCTTATAATTGCAAGGAGCTAGACTTGAACACTGTTATTTGTCTCTAAAGTCCCTGTTTGCTATTCTTTGTCCATGAATGTGATGTATATTTTCAATTTTAAGGCATTATTCAAATAAATGGACCTATTATTATCTTGTCTTTAAAACTGGACATATTTCCTCTGTGTTGAACATCCATTCTTTTCTTGACTATTCTCAAATCTCTTTGAATTCTGTTCTTTTATGATCACTGGCCAGAATTTTGATTTTGAAAAAAGTAACAGAACTTTTTCCCATTACTAACCTTGTTTCTGAACCTGTTAGCTAAGTTACACCTTGTTTTCATTTTTTTGCTCCTTCTAGCCTGGCTAACATATATCTAGGATTTTCAGAGCAAAAATTCAGAGTTCCATCTGTTTCCTTATTACAGGATCCACATCCTAAATTCAGCTATCCCTCTAAATCTCACATAGCCCCAGGAGCAGTATGTTTAGGGCCTCATTGTTTGAAACCAGCCAGATGTTTGGAAACTCAGATGCAAACCCACACAGCCCCCAAGGAGCCTCTGAGATGCAAATTCCTGATGGTACCGGGGAGAAAAAGGAGGGCAGAGAAGGGCCTATAAAATGAGCAAACAATAAAGAGATGACTCTAGGTGCCTCAGTTCAGCACTGAGTTGGTAGGTGAACAAACCTGAATTGAATTTTAAGTATTAGTAATGAATTAATCCTCCCATTTTAGATATGTTGATGTCAGCTTTCAGTACAACAGCGATGGTTTTGCTTTTTTTAGCTTGGGAATTGGACAAACAGAGATGCTTTACCATGAGTACAGGGGCCGTTTGTGGTAGTTATAGATTTTGAGGAAGAAAGACAGGATACAGGAGATTCTTGGTGTTGAGGTACAGATGTTAGCTCAGTCTTGGCCAACTGTGTGGCCCTGAGAAATCCTTGTTCTAAATCTCAGTGCTCTCCTAGGCAACACAGGGATTATACATCTATCTCAGATGGTCCTTTCTTTTAGTATAATACAATCTCTTTATCTCTTTTTATTTCTGTGGTTATATTTGAAAACTAACATGAAGGGTACAAAAGGGTGAAGTTAAAAAGCAAGGCACTCATAGATAATGAAAGTTAATCAAAACTAGTATTTACTAACATCAGTCATTCTAGAAATGCTTCATTATTGATTTACTGTGCTACTCTGGCATTATTTCTCCTTATTTTCATAGTTATGTCCTGTGTACCTTTCAGAACATCTAGCTTTCTCAAGTTTAAACTGCAATATTTGTGAATGCTGTGCTCTTGTGATGAAGGTTAATTTCCTTAACAACTCTAACCTTTGATTATTTCACCTACAAAGAGAAAATAATAGTAACACTTACCTCACAAAGTGGATTGGTAAGAGGTACCATATATGTAAAATATTGATTTTAGAAGTGCTTACTATAGTGCTCAAAAGGTAGTTTTATTATAGGGTTATTGTTGTTTTACATGGTATTGTTGTTACTGTAATTTCAAATAGAATATAATGCAGGTTTCACATTTTTATTTATTAATGTATTTATTATTTTGTATTTTAGGAAAGAGTCTCTAGAGTGTTCAGGGTCTAACTACTAGATCAGATTCATAGTGATCTGCCTGCTTACAGCCTCACAACAGCTGGGATTACAGGTGCATGCCACAGTCTCAATTGCTATGTCAGCGTTCCCGGGGGGTGGGGCTGGGATGGCAGGTCATCAAACCCCTGGTCCCTGTGCCTGCTTGCAGGTGCTTCAGTCCATTGAAATATTTGGCTGACCTCCTCATCTTTAATAAGTGACATGAAGTCACATTCAATGAACGACATTTGTATAAGCATGTTGAAGTGCACATGTTAGGTTAGTCATAGCCAACAGTATAAGAAATCCTTGTTCTAAATGTACTAAATCTCAATGCTCTCCTAGGCTAGGCAACATGGGGATTATATATCTATCTTAATTTTTTTAGTATAATACAATCTCTTTTTATCACCTATCAACAGTGTGTGATTATAGCATGTAGTTTTTTCAGGAGTTACCTTTGTGTGGAATGACCTCAGACATGTAGAACATTGAATAGTGAATCAAGCAGCCTAAGAGCTTGAATGCTTGAACTACCTCTTGACATCTCTAAGACACAGGTGTGCCGGGCGTGGTGGCGCATGCCTGTAATCCCAGCACTAGGGAGGCTGAGGCAGGAGGATTGTTGTGAGTTCGAGACCAGCCTGAGCTACAAAGTGAGCTTAAGGCCAGCCTGAACTGCACAGTGAGACCCTGTCTCAAAAAAGACAAAAAAAAAAAAAAAAAAAAAAAGACACAGGTGTGATCTGAGAACCAAAACTTCTTTCTAATTTCCCTATGTCCTCCACACAAATCCTAAAATCCAGTGTTTGGAATACCTGGAGATTTCACAGCACAGTGCTATTTCCATCTTTCCAAACCTTTACACACACAGTCACGACTTTTTCTGTTACACTCGGGATTCTGGCTCGGTAGTAACTTCAGCTCCTCTGAGAACCACACTGCCTGCACCAATCCTGAAGTGACCACATAGCCTTTGGGTTGAACTTCCAAGCAGGTCATGAACTCTCAGATGAGGATGTCATTGCTTTGCTTCCCCAATTAGGATTGGGTCCTGCCAGCTCTAGGTGACAGCTTCCAGATCTATGGGCCACTATACAATATGACTCTTAGCCTAGATGACTAGCTAACTGTGGCTTAAGCAGAGCAGCAAAGTCGCATGAGGAACTGATTATGTATCACTACTGTATCACAGTAGGCACAGCAGGGTTCTGTTACGGATCAGCTCACAATAGCAAGTCACGACCAGAATAAAACATTTGTTTTCAATAGAGCTATTTCCTATCTAGAAAATTGTTTTTGAGATTAAAGCGACCTTGAATCCATTCCCATTTTACACATTAGCTGTGACAGAAGAAAAAGTATAATACTTAAATTTTAAAAATGTATTGCAATAGAATACAGTCCCCCTAAAAATATTTCCCCGATTATTTCAAACATGCATAGTCCATCATTTTGGCCTCTTTCTGAAGCACTTCTGGAAGTCTTCTCTCAAGAGTGTCTTTTGTTGTATTGTCCCAGATGCCTTAATGTCTCGAATTGACTCAAAATGTGTACCTCTTAGGCCAGCCAAATAGCTCAGTGGATTAAACTACCTGCTAAGGCAGTTGCAGGGGCCTAGGGTTCTATGTGCCATGCCGGTCCTTCCTCTGGGTCATGCTGAGATAGTGATTGAGACTGGGTGTCATAGCACATGCCTGTAATCTCAGCTCTTTAGGAGACTGAACACAGGTGGATCACTACAAGTCTGATCTGTGTACTGAGATGCTGTACGCCCTGTAGACCTTTACTGAAAAATTGAAGAAAAAAAAGTGTTTACCTTTCATCATGCTTTCAGGAAGGAGCCTGATCACATGGTGGCAGATGTTGTTAATAATGTAGATAAGGAGATATCGCAATGTCTTCATGGGCCTGCCTTGCTGTTGGAAGGCCTTCCCACTAGCATTAGGAGGTGATCACACCTCATATGACACTCGGGAAAAAGAATTCCCAGAACTGGTTCTGAAAGTGGCAAGACCAATGGAATAAGTGTATTTTATGTGAGGGGGATTGTTTAAAGAGAGATGAATGGCAATGTGTGTTTTACTGTCCTAATTTTTAAAAATTTAAACATACACTACTTATGAATATTGATCATGACTTTTATGACCAAGATAACCTCAGAAATGAATGTGAAAGTTGAGATCAGAATTGTACTCTATCAAACCTACTATTCAACTCCCCTTTATTCCTTTCTGAGTGAAACCTAAAATGGACATAAAACTGAAAACACCTTGAAAAGCACTTCAGCCTGCTTGGCTCTACTTTCTTTTGTGATGTTATGTGCCTTTGAAAAAGCTGGGGGTCAAAAGAACTGTTTGCTTCTAATTGTCTCAATAAATTGTAAAAGTGTTATTACATTGTAGTGATTAAGAACTGGTAAGAGTAGATGCAATAAGATAAGATCAAGGCCATGAAGCTTAATAGTCCTTAGCTTATTGTCACTGTTTTTTAAAGAGGGAATAATTCTACCCAGGACTCTAAGGCACTCAGATCCAACAGCACTTTTATATTTCCTGCTGTAAAATTCCTACACTAGAGCAGCTGCCAGCTAAAGTGAGGATTACACAAGTAAACAATGGAGTTTGGATCCCTGTCCCAAAGCCAGCTGATCTGCAAGCACAAAAGATAAGTGAACTATATTCCTGGGCAAAGAATTATGATCTTTGTTGTCCAATGCCTTCTTCTTTTTTTCTCTTCATCTTCCCTTCCTTTATTCTTTCGTACTTTGGAGGATAGTTAAGACAAAAATGTTAAAAAGCAAAACTCCTGTAATCACAGGTGAAATTTAGTGAATCAAATATCCTATTTGATGACTGAAGCATAATATAATTATGAGTAGTATTGCAATAATAGTATAATGAACGTACATAACACCTGCTGTATACGAGAATTAGACTTGGCAGTTCACTGAAGTTATCTCACTTCATGCTGTTTTTCAAAGTTGTTGTTCCTGTTCCAGTGGTAGAGTGGAAGGCTTGATTTTTACAGAAGATCTCAAATTATTTCTCTGTGACATAGCTGTGGGACAGTAGGACTCGTTTAATAGCAGGAGTGCAAAATGAGCTTAATGATCCAGTGACTGATTTTCACATTCCTAAAATGTCCATAAAGGCAAATTTCAGTGACAGCAAGATACCACTGTGTTCAAACAAGATTTTAGGAAGGACATAACCATGTTCTAGCCAGATTTTATCAAGGGCTGTTTTTAAACTGTCAGCTCACCTCACTTATCAATAGAAAATCCCTCTTCATTAATGTTAAAATGGATTAATGTTTGATACATTGTGCAAAAATCCTGTTTTCTCTTGTAACCCAAGTCAACATTGTACATAATTCTATATTCAGTGCACTTTGCTAGTAGCATCATGGTCATAGCAAGCCAAAAAGAAGCAGGGTGAGAAGAAGGGGTCCTAGTATTACTAAGTCTATGGTCCGGATCTCCTTTTATATTTCAAGGATTTCCAAATGGCATGGAGCTTTAATGAAGTTCCCTTCCTAAACATAGCACTACTTTATATCTAGAGTTCTTAGAGAATATCAGCTGCAATATGTGACAATTTTATAAAGCAAGTTGTACTGACAACAAAATAAATAACAGAGAAATAATACACCTAGTATGCAAGTGCATGGCTGTTCAAAGTCATTCAAAACTACTACTGTTTGGAGGACAACAGGCAGACATGAGAAGCAGTTGTCTGACTTCTCAGGTCCCATTTGATATTAGGGTGTACCTTGCTTCTCATGACACCACACTCTTCTGAGCTTCACACAGAGTTGTCTTCGGGGAAAGCATGGAAAGGATATCAGAATTAAAGTCATATCAGGAAAGGCATAAGTCAGCTACTGGGCCAAATACTAACATGCTAAGTATAAATCAAGATAATGATGTTCTGAAAAAGGCAATAGTAGCACAAGAGAAAACTGAAGTGTATTTTGAGGTCCTAGAAACATTCAGGGCAGCAGGACCCCATCTGAGGACTTCTGGGCTTGGGCGATGATGCTAAGATCTGAGTTCATCTGTAAGCTCACTTAGCAATCAGAATTATTTTTTCTTCCTCTGTAAAGACTGTGTACCTAGAAGGAAAAAACTATTCTTCCCCTCTGCGTAGCCAACTCCTGAAGATTTCATGGTAAAATAATAAAGGCCATTGAGGCCTCCTCTACACAATTTTCCTTCTTTGTCAAACTAGAATTTATGTGACTCAGAGACAGACGTTGTTCGTGCGTCTCAGGTAGTTAACCCAAGCACTACTTAATTGCAGTGTCTGCATCTGGGAGGATCATCTCCTTGACCAATTTTTTACCTTGAATAAAACAACTTTCCCATTCTATCATTTTGACTTTTCTCAAATCTAAGGTACTATGCTTTACATAAGACATTGCCTCTGAAAAAGAGTCAATATTGTACAGTATGAGCAAATTAACAGCTTTGTACCCTATGTAGGACTAGAGAAGGCTTTCAAGTAGAAAAGCTATGGGGGGAAGTGTGTGGCTTATATAAAAGTAGCCAGAAAACTTGCTGCTGTTACAAAAAAGAAATACAGTATATTTCCTATTCTTCCCTTGATTAGCATTCTAATGGTTTCTGCGAGGCAGATCTAACAGCTTGGAGAGAATATTACAGGAAATTGTATAAATAATACAGATTTTTTTCAGTGTGTCCAAATGTATAATTAAATGGATCATATTACAGCTCCCCAAGCCCCCTAAGCCCTACTGCCTAAAGAGAGAGCTTTTGAAATTTCATTCCAATACATGGTTAGATGATACATTGCTTTTATGGCCTGCTGGGCAAATGACTAGTGGTTTGGAAAAGGGCTGAATGCATATTTATAGTGAAGAGTACAATGATGTTTGTAGGGCCAGTAAAATTGCACTAGCAAATAACATGAATTATACAAAAGCATCTCTTAATGTATCTGAACTTTTCTGATGCAGGATGTGCGTCAACGAAATATACTTCATCTCCTTAATGTTTGCAGGTATGTTTGCTTCCAATTCTATGCAATCAGATGTCAGAATTAAGCAAATTTGAAGGAGAAATTCTATTTCTGAATTCCCAGTGTTATAATCAATGTTTCCAGAATTCTCAGGGGATGTAATTTTCATTATCAATAAAATGGAGATGTCCTTCAACCCAAGTTTATGTTCCTGCATCCAGAAAAAAAAAATCCCTAAAAAATGAAGACAAATAAGAGAGACTTTGGAGCATTTGAAGGTCATGAGAAGTAGCCAGATATGATGCTCCTGTGAAAAGTGTTATAATTAAAGTCCAAAGCCCTGGTGTTCTCTGTACCAGACAGCTGTGGAACTTGCATAAAGTTCTTATCTGAGCCTCAGTTTCATAATGAATAATCAGCAAATAATCATAATCTCCTCACACCTCAGTTATATATAGTATATAATTGAGTGAGATACTATATATTGAATCATAGTAGTTGATAATAGCCAACAGTTAGAAAGATATAATATAAGCTTGTTTTATTTATTATTCTACTTAGCAGATATTTGGAATATGATAGGAGGTTAAGAGCTGTGCTAGGAAGGAGTGGTATAACAACAAAAAAGCAGCCTCCCCTTCAAGCAAACATAGTTTGTGGAAAATGAAAATACCTGAATGAACAATGTTACAGTGGGAAAAGGAGTAATGTCATGGGAGTGCATACCTGCAATCCCAGCACTTCAGTAAGCTGAGGTAGGAGGACAAGTTCAAGTGCAGTCTGAACAACTTAGCAATTAGCCAGACCTTGTCTGGTAAATAAGAAAATGAATTAGGATGTAGCTCCCTTCAGAGACCCAGGGTTCAAGCCCCAGTATTTTCTCCTACAAAAAGGGAAAAAGGAAAGGTTATCAGGGGTTGAGATGACCTGTCTATGCCACTCTTCCGTGTGGTAGTTGAAATTGGTACGAGGATTTGGTAAGGGAAGCTTCAGAGAATGCATAACTTGTCAACATGAACCAGGTTTCCAAGCTGAGACTGCACACAATGAAGAGCCTGAAGGAAGGAAATCTGTAAGCTGTTGTCCGAGGAGTGAGTGTCAGGGGTAGGATGGTGGGAATGGTCCCAGTACTGGAGGACCTACCAGCCTTGCAGAGGGCACATTCTCAGTTCACTCTGACACAGGCATGGCTTCCAAATGTTCTGCTTGCTGTCCTTTGGGATTTCTTCTAAAAAGCTAAGCTCACTTCTGTTCTTCCTCTTTAAGACTGAACAAGCAGCTGCCTCTCCTCATGCCAAGCAATATGACTCTTTGTAGGCAACACATACACACACACATACACACACAGGCTCAGCAGAGGTACTAAAGTTTCTGTTTCACACACACTTTAAGTGTAATATAAGAAGTAACCCCACCAGGGAAAAAAAGAGTCACCGTATCCATGCATTTCCTAACTTAATCCTAGATTCTTTTAAAACAGAAAGTAGTATCATTAACGGGTCTAGAAATCAGTGCAGTGGGGTTTGATCAGTATTACATTAGTTTTGTAGTCAGAGTTTTCAAGGGAAAATACATAATGCAGGATACACAATTTATAGGATTATTTTATAATATTCAAATGTAGAAGCAAATGAAAAAGACTATAAGAAATCTGCCTATGCTCTAGGGAGAAAGAATCAAAATCAGAGCCTGGATCCCACAGCACTGTCTTGTATGAGTTCAGATGATGACATAGACTTCATGACAATGTCCTCTGTGTGTCCAACTGGAGGTCTAGATCCCAGGACAATGTCCTCCACGAGTCCAACTGGAGATTTAGGGCCCATAGCAATATCTCATGCAAGTCTGTACTAATTCTTCACTAGAAAGACCCAAAGCTCAGTGACAGAAGCTAAAATGTCTATATCAGTCAGATGAAGGATCTGTGCCAGCAGACTGAGCCATCTGAACTGGAGCCCAGATGCAACATTTAAAGGACCAGAGCTACCCCAATGAAAACCACAGCTGTCCTCAGCAACAACTAGGTCCCCAGCTCTTCTGATGATAACAGCCAAGTTCATATCAGGAAAACCAACATGACAAGCTTGTCGAGGAGAATCAACAGCACATTCTCTTCCTCTTCTGTTCTGTTTTTGTGCTCTTGGCGACCATCCTCAAGTGGGCCTTGCACAGTCAGAAAGACACTCATTTAATTCAGCTGGGTATTCCAAATTGACCACCAGTTGTCAATCCCCCACAGATTGGACTGAATGGGAGGGATGGGATGAGGTGGGGCGGAGTGGTGAAGTGGAATGGGATGGGATGGAAAGGGATGGAAGAGGAGGAGAGAGGAGAGTGGAATGGGGTGTGGTGGAGTGGGGTGTGGGGGGATGAGATGGATTGCAATAGGATGGTATGCAATCAGATGGGGTGGGATAGGATAAAAAATAGACTGATTGGGTTAAAGAAATACTGCTTTAATTCAATTATAAGCATTTGCATATTTGTGTGCACTGGGATGCAAAGTTAAATGTATTTCCTGTTGAGCTTCTTTCCAAAAATTTGGAAGACCTCACTTTCACTGAACCAGGATTTAGAGTTCAGCCAACTCACTATTGTGAACTAAATGTGAATAAATATACTGTAAATATGTTGTGAAATAAAATTAATGCTAGCATGTTTCTTCTTAACTGGAATTATATTTTAAGAACACAGAGACATAAGCCCCTATGATTATAACTGAAATTATACTGCAAGAAATGTTTTCCCACAGCAAAAATTACCTGATGCCCATAAAACTGAAGTCAGTGGAAGTGTTATGTATTTGATTTTTTTTCATAATTTTATTGAAGAACAAATAGCAATGAGACAGTTTCAAATCAAATTAGTAGGACAGATTCAACAATTAAAACATTGCATATTGTTTTCTTAGTGGTTATTTGTACAAGATGCACACATGGCATTGTATTTACAAACACTATTGGAGCAGATCCCTCTATTCATTTAATTAAGACAACATAGCTGTATATCTGTCTTAACTATTTTGAATATACAGATACAGAATGGTCATTTATTTGTATCCCCTTGTTTGTTTAGTTTTGTCATTTAGATATTATATGTGTATGAATTCAGCAAAATATTCCAAAATAGTCCAGTAGTCCATAATAGTATTGGGTTTTCCATATGTCTGGCAATGTCAGAAGTTGTTGACTTGAGTCATTTACAGCTCAGCATAATAATATGGCTTTACTTCTTATACTTCATTTTTATACTTTTCTGCTGGATGGTTAAGACAAGATAAAGCAAGACCACACAATTAAAAGGAAAGCAAGAACTTGAAGAGTAGACAATGAATAGAGAGCAAGAAGAGCTAGGAAACACAACAGAGGCAAAGCCATGCAGTTATATGTACAAGATGGGTAAGGCAATGATCCTGAAATTCATCAGAAGAATTTAGAATCTAGCAGCCATGTATTTGGATATCACAGGTTATATGCACATAATTTCCACACAAGTGAATGTGGCCATGTTTTCATTAATCAACAATTTGCATCTTACAGAATGACTAGATTCCATTAATATTTTAAGTATTATAAATGCTCTATAGCCATGCAATTTATTATTTTTATTACAGCTTCTTGGGTTTAGCAGGGACATGGGTGAATATTGAACTGCTTCATTTTTAAGAGACATTTTAGAGACTTGGTTCATCATGCACCTCATCTAAAGATGTCATGTCTCCTTTTTCCATTGCCATAAAAGAAAGTACTCCATTCCACTCACTCCATCTGCTCACATTCATCGTGCCTTATTAGAAAAGCAATTATTAGTTGACAAGAAGAAAATCCAAAATCCACTGAAACATTTTTTTACATTTTTTAATAACAAGTAGGGCCATATTACTGCAAAAAATGAGTAGCCTTTTACTTGCACATGTCATTCCACAGAAATCACAATATGGTCCATGCCAGAGTTGCTCCACACATCTAGGCAAAATGGACTACTTTCCAGATACAAACCAGGTTCTGAAGTTTATACTGAGTGTGCAAAACATAGGAAATTTTGCTATGGGCTTTGTTATCAACCACAAGCTTTCAAGAAAAGCCTTGACTAGTGATAATCTCTTGTCAAAGAGATTATTTCTTTCTCTACGTTTGAGGGGAAGGAGCTGTGTTCTACTATTTTTCAGCTGGGCAGTGTCCAGAACACTCCAAATATTCATTCTCTACTCTTATTCATTTAGAAAAAATAATAATACCTGGAGTAATAGCCGATTTAAGACACTCTCATAGATGATTAATCTAGCCCTTTAAAAGGAAGATACAACTAAATGTATCTTAAGTCACATTGATCCCTGATTGCATCACTATTTAAAATACAACTATAAGAGGGCCAGCCAAATAGTTTAGTGGATTAAAGAACCTGCAAGCAGGCACAGGGTCCAAGAGTTCGATCCCCATGCCTGTTGTGCTGGCCCCACCCCTGGGGCACACTGAGATAGCAATTGAGATAATACAAAAAAAAAAGTAAACTAAATCTACAACAGTTTGAAATGTGTAAGAACTGACAGTACATATAGCACAATCATCTTTCACTAGAGACAAAAAGCTTAGACTCTGAGTGAGATGTGACTAAGAAAATATGTCAAGGTTCTGACATTTGCATTTCTGAGTCTTTTGGATAACATTAGAGTGCTGTTGGGCTCTGATACAGATGTTTTGTAAATCCATTTATTGCACAGCCCAATTTCTCTTGAAAGAAATGAAGAAGGTAGTTGGGTAAAGCAACAAGTAGAAGATGTCCACATTTAGTAGAAGGTGTATCACTCAGGGCACCATGAAGACCAAGAGGAAGACTGAAATCATCCATATGAATTTCATAACTATATAATTTTAAAATTTTTTTGAAAAATTTTTTCTTTGTTTTTCCTGCTTGAAGAGAACCTCAGGTAAGAAGAAACAAAAAGACTAAGAGAAGATTAAGTAGGGTGACAACAGAAAATGCAATTTGAACAACTAGAACTTTATTCCATTGAAAAGCACAAGTCCAACTTTTCAAGAGTAAAGCATAGGCTTGTATTTATCAGACTCTAGCAGGAAAGCCAGGGATGACATTTGTGGTCCTCCTGTGGTCCCACAGTGATGAGGAGAAATTCAGCAGAAGAGCTAACAGTAGTGTCTTTCTGAAATATCTTTTTTATTAATTTTATTGAGAAACAAATAGCAATGAGACAGTTTCAAAACCCATTAATAAGACAGTTTCAATAACTAATATATTGCATATTGTTGTCTTTGTGGTTATTCATAGTAAAAGATGCAGACATGATATTCTGTCCAAACGCTATTACTAGAAATCTTTCTTCTCATTGAATGAAGAGAAAGTAGCTGTCTCTTGGTCTTAACCACCCAGCAGAAAAGCATAATAATGAGGTATGAAAAGTAAAGCCATATTAATATGATGAGCTGTAAAGGGCTCAAGTCAGTCAATAACTTCTGACATTGCCAGTCCTACAGATAACCCACTACTATTATAGACTACTGGACTATATTGGGTTATTTTGCTGAATTCACACACCTACAATATTCAAATGGCAATGGAATTCCCATCTCCATCAAAACTAAACAAAAAATGGGACACAAATGAAGGACCATTTTGTATCTGTATATTCAAAAGTTAGGAGAGATATACATCTACTTGTACAATTTGATCAGGTGTGTAATGAGACAAGAAAATCTTAGTGCTTCAAAAGTCTTCAAGAATAGGACACAGGACTAGAGCAGTCAAGGGAGACATGAGTAGATCTCTAGGCATGAAGGAGTCTGTTAAAAATAGGCTACATCTGGCGGTGGCAGACAGGTGCAAGGAGGTGCTCACATACTCATACACACATACCTGCTCACCGACGTCTGCACATTTCCCCCGCCTTGACTTTCCCCATCATTGTCATTTCCGTTAATGACAGATGCTTCTGATTATTATGAGCAGTTACAAGAGGGGTTCCAACAAACCCAAGAGTTTTTTTTTAGTTTCAAGTGAATCTCTTTTAACACATATATGAGGTTTCCTTGAACTTTCCTTCAAAAGACCTGGCAGCTAGAAACATCTTGTTACTAGCAGAAGGTGCACTAAGGGTTATATTATTGAATTAGATAACATCAACCCAGTTCTTTGGTCTGTACTAATCTGTTATTTAGTAGAATTTCTCAGAAGAATTAAACTCAGGGATAAGACACAGTGTTGTCTACAGAACTGAATAGAATAATTAGGAAAAATAAAGTATAAGTTGGTATCAAATTACAAATAAACCCAATGAAAACTTTAAATCACCTACCTGGCAAAATATGACTTTCAACCTTAAATAGTTGAAATTAAATGATAAAATCCATTGAAATGAAAATAGCTTGGTTGTGTTTTTATTAAAGATACTGTTTGTTTCTTATTTGTAAGACTATATTCCCAGTCCATACCTACCAGCCCCACCAAATACTCTCACACTTGAGCAAATGAATCAGTCCACATAGTGAAATGTTACACTTCTGTTGTTTTTTTTTATTTTATTGAAGTACAAATGTCAATCAGACAGTTTCAAGTCACCTTAACCATACAGATTCAATAAATTAATGCATTGCAAACTGTTTTCATAACATTTTGATATTGTACAAGGTGCACACATGACGTTATATTTACAGATATTATTTTAGCAGATATCTCTTATCAGTGAATTAAGAGTGTAGCTGCTTACTTATCTTATTTTTTTATACCTTAATTATATCAAAAATTCAATAATTATTTTCCTAGTGGATGACCGTAGTACTAGAAGCCGACATAATATCCTGTCCAACCACCATTAGTGCAGATCTTGCCTCTCATAGGATTATGTAGAAGCACAGCGTTATCTATCCCAACTGTACTATCTATATACTCACATCATGATTTTTTCTTTCTACACCCCTTCCTTTGTCTACACCTGTCAAAAGTGGGCACTCCATTGACATTCAACTAAGTTAGGTGCAAAAGAAATTGCCAACAGAGTGAAAAGACAACCCACAAATTTTGAAAAAATCCTAACTAATAAGCCATCAGACAGAGGACTACTGTCTAGAATTTATAAAGAACTAAGATATAACAGGGCCCTCAAATTTAAAGATCCAATTCAGAAATGGGCATCTGAGATGAATACACACTTCTCAGAGGACGAAATTAAAGAAGTGAACAAATATATGAAAAAATGCTCCACATCACTAGCCATTCGTGAAATGCAAATAAAAACAACACTGAGATATCATCTCACTCCAGAAAGAATGGCTACATTAAGGAAATCAACCAACAACAAATGTTGCAGAGGTTGTGGGGAAAAGGGAACACTTCTCCACTGCTGGTGGGAATGTAGACTGGTACAACCATTGTGGAGGTCAGTGTGGAGACTCCTCAAAAGAGTAGGACTAGAAATCCCATTCAAGCCGGCTATCCCCCTACTGGGAATTTTCCCAAAGGATCTGGATACATTGTATCATAGAGATATATGTGTACCTATGTTTA
>PVKA01036087.1:0-22107 GCA_004027165.1 Ctenomys sociabilis
TTCCCCCCAACCCCCATAACTACCCCTGTCCCCAGGGTGGGCAGTACCTCCTCCTTGAGCCAGCTCACAGGTCACCAGGTAGCCCAGGATGTCTCCATTGGGTCTCCGGGGCCGCTCCCAGCTCAGCTGCAGTGAGTCAGGGCTCAGGGCAGTGAACACCAGTGGGCCTGGGGCACTGGGGGTGCTCAAGGTGAAGGTGGACCCTGGAGGCAGCAGAGCAAGGATGTCAGCATGGGGGTGCTTGGTGACCATGATGGTGCCACTGTGGGGGCAACCTGCTCACCTGGCAGAGGGCAGAGTGGGCTCTGTGGGTGCACCTGTGACTCAATGGTGATGACACCCTCACGCTCACGGCCCCAGCCTTCCTGGCTCTGGGCCCGCACTCGGAACACATACGAGTGGTTGGGCAGGAGGTCTTCTACCACCACTGAAGTCTGGCCAGGGTTGGGGATGTTGAGCCGATGCAGCTCACCTGCAGGGTAAGGTGGAGGCAGAATATAGGGCAGCTTTCCTACCACCCCTGGCCTCGCTTCCCTAGGGGCCTAGGTTATGATGTTTCAAGTGTCTGTCCAGATATATGCCACTTCCAGTTCCCAGAAGGCCACTCAGGCCAGCACAGGGTCTAGGAGGCTTTATTAGACAAAACCTAATGGGGAATTGTGAGAAGCCTGGGGAGATGGACGGGCTCAGAAGAGGATATGACTCTTGGTGGTGTGGTGCTGTAACTCCAGCAGGATTACCTAGAATTCAAGATTGGCTTGGACTATATATAGGGAGACCTGGTCTCACCACCAAAAAGGCAAAGGGGAGTGGCAAGGTGGGAGAAGCCTCAAAATGACAGGGTGAGGCCTTTCATGCTCTGGGGGCCCAGGTGGGTTCCTGACCCAGCTGAGGTACCTGTGTTCCCATGGGACCACCCCTGTAGCTGGTAGCAGCCCTGCCTCACCGCCATTCAGCAGCTGGTACTCCACGCTGTAGCCTAGCAGCACACGCTCACACTGTGGCTCCTGCCAGCTCACTTTCAGAGATGTGGGACCCAGGGCTGAGAACACCAAGCGAGTGGGAGTGTCGGGTACACCCACAGCTGCGCGCGAGTCTGGAGATGGGAAGCTATAATCAGTCCCAGAGGCAGGGCTGGAGTCTGGGTGGAATCAGCTCTGCCCCTAGTCTCCCTTGCTGGCTTGCCTGTCTAGGTACACATGCTGCTGGGCCACTGGCTCTGCAACACCCTGTCCAGGTGGCCCTGTACCTCCCACACAGCCTCAAGAGTGGGTGCAGGCCCAGCCTGTGCCAAGAGGGCAAGCCCTGAGGGCCTGCAAGCCTGGCCCCACCTCTTGTTGGTTGGCCCTCTCCTTGCCCCTGCCTGGCCCCGCACCCCAGCAGGGCAGAGGCTGTGTTAGGCATCAGCACTGATGAGGATGGGCAGTGGTTAGCTCCTGGGCATGGCATGAGGCTCAAGTGCTGGCTGTGATGTGCAGCGTGATGTGGCATGGTGATGTGGACCATGGTGGACAGCCATAGGGACACAGTGACGGTGACCCCTGTACTACCTGGGCCCCAGGAGGGCGCTGCTGACTGCCCAGCCAGGATTATGGAGTCTCGAGAGCCCCTGGAGGGGGAGAGCCCCTTCATCCGAGCCCAACTCCAGGACCCCAGGGCCCAGGACAGCGGAAGCCTGCTCCTCCCGTCTTCCCAGATGGGAGGGAGGCCTAGGGTGGGACAAAAGAAATGTGAGAGGGCAGGGGGTTTTGTGTGCCCACGCGTGCTGGAGACAGGCAGTGGGGTTGGCGGGCCAAGTAGTAGAAGGGAGGAAGGTTGGCAGGTGAGGTGGGGTTGCCAGTCACTCACCCTGGGAGGACAGAGATGTGAGGGTGGAGTAGTCCCGGGGTAGTGTGCCAGAGTGGGAGTGCTCTGTGCGGGTTAGTGAGTGGTAGTCCCGAGTGAGGGTGGAGGATGTGCTCAGCATGTGGCGCGACAGATGTGGGCTCAAGTGGGTGCCGTAGGCAGCATTGGCTGCAGTCATCCTGTGCAGGGAGTTGGCGCTGCCAAGGAAGGCAAAGTCCATCCGGCCATTCACCAGGTGCTCTGTAGGGGAGAGATCAGTTGGGAGGCCCGCATTAGCCCTGAGACTTATGCCTGGGGGATCCCAAGGTTCCCTGACCTCTCAGGAGCCTTGGAGTAAATACAGCTGGGCCTCCTCCAGCTGCCAGGGAGAGGCTTTGTGTCCTCTGGTTCCATGGGAGAGCCAAACCCAATAGGCTCCACTTGGAGGACTCCTGTATCAGCCCAGTTTCGAGGAGCCCAGAGTCTACCTCTGGACACAGCAGGCTGCCCTGGGGCTCAAAGCCAGTAATGCTTTATCACCTAGGTAAATCACCCACCCCTTGTTTTTGAGATACAATCTTGCTTGTAGCTCAGGCAGGATTCAAACTTGAGGTCCTCCTACCTCAGCCTCCCTCAGTGCACCACCACACCCGGAAAGCTGCTGAAATTGTATTCCCCCAGCCAGCCAGACACCGACTTGGGGTGTCAGTGCCCCATCCTGCTTCAGGGAGATCCTGTGCTCTGGAGGTCTGCCTGTTGCTGTTGCAGGGCCCTGGTCAGGATGCCCTGATGGGCAGCCGGGCCAAGTGGGACACCGGAGCAATGGGTGAGCCTCGGGCAGGCGGTCACCTCTGGGGGGCCGGGGCGTCGCCTCGCTGGCCCAGTTGCCACCCTCCCTGTTCACGACACCCGCGGCGCCACAGCCGTCGTCGTCGGAGCGCCCGCTGCTGGCCGACAGGCGCGGGATAAGCTGAGGGGGCAGCCGCCACGTGACGCGCCGTAGGTCCAGCTCCTCCCCCAGCAGGGGCTCGAACTTCCAGCTGCCGCCTTGGGAATAACGAAGGGCCGCGTTGGCGGCGCCTTGGAGCCCTTCCTCCCGGCCCTCTGGCGACTCGGGCCGGCCACCAGAGAGAACAGAGACCCTCACCGGCTTGGGGCCTTAAGGATAAATAAGCGCAGCTGTGGCCACAGCTGAAGGGAAAGGCCTGGCACCAGCTTAAGGTTTTTTTTTTGTTGTTGTTGCTGTTGTTTCTGAATATGCTCAGCTTTTTGCCTGTTCAGCAGTTAGCAAGTCCCTGCCTGGCTCCCAGGGCAGCTCCAGAAGTGCCAGTAACAACTGAACTGGGGCTCCTGGTCCTTAAGAGGCTCAGACCCACAGACATTTGCAAAGACACCGCCCACACACAGGCAGGGAAGGACAAAAGTACAAACAGTAAAGGTCCTCTGGAGGATTTTCCAGAACTACAGGCCTCTTGTGACAGGTGTCACATAAGTTAGAAAACTAAAAGCACAGAGAATAAATGATCCATGTTGGTGTCACGGAGCCAGTGAAAACCTGTATACTCAGGAGTCCAGCACAAGCATCACATTGCTGGGGAATCAAGTGGGGAAGAACCGCTGCCATCGCTGCTTCCTGCTCCTCCCACTGCTGGAGCTGATTTGGGCAGGGGGCCTGAGTGCCTTCACTCCAGGGTACAGCAAGGCAACTTTCAGATTTCATGTTTGAAAGCCTGGGTACCTGTGTGAGCCTGTGTTCACCTGCCTACAGGCAGATGCCTGCATGTCCTCAGACACCATGTGCACCATTGCCCATGGGCCACTTTGGCTTTGTTCCCTCTGTGTATTCCCATGTTTAAGGCTGAGAGGGGAGTGACTGCTTGCCTTGAGAGTATGCCCAGCACTTGTCAGCCCCTTTGCTCTCCAGACACCAGGGACAGCCCTCTGTGCCTAGGACCTAGCTCTTCCTCTTGTGGAGCCCACTCACCAGTGTCATCTGAAACGCTGGGCCTCTGGCTGCCAGCTGGGGAGCGCAGAACCTCGTCACTGTACATGAGGAAGCTTTCGTAGTCTTCTCCACCCTGGGCATCCACGATAGGAATGTCTGGGATGATGGGAACTGCAGGGTGGGAGGAAGTGAGCTAGGGGCCTAAGGGGCCTCCTATCCCTCTGCCTACCTTGTCCATTGCCACCTACTACTCACTGGACATGGGCCGCTTGGGCTGGGTGGCCAGGTTGATGATGGCTTCGCGTTCAGGACCCCAGCCTGCTCCATTTCGGGCCTTCACCGTGTAGCGATAGGGCTGGGATTCTCGAAGATTCTCAATGAGCAGCATCCGGTTCTTGGGGTTGTCCACCAGCACCTTCTTCATGGGCCCAATGGGTCCTAGGGGAGGCAGAGTGCTTCAGAGGAGTCAACCAGGTTCTCATTTTGTCCTACCCCACCCCTGTCCTAGCAAGACTGCGGTAGAGCCCTGATCTATAACCTGGAGGGAGCAGGGAGCCACTGGAAATTCCTGCCACATACAACCTATGTGTGATGAGCTACCAGCTGCCACCAGCTTGGCAAAGGACTCTTGCTAAATAAGACAGACCATGAAAGCAAGGCCTCAGCAGGAAGAGCTGTGGGGTAGAACCATCACTAATGACTTCACTGGGCCACAAGTCATCCATGGGGTTAATCGGCAGGTCAGAGAGGACTTTCCAATTGGTCCATGAGTGAGCTAAATGTAAACTCACACCACAGTGTTAAGAAGCTACCAAGAAGGTTGGTATGTGATTGGATGGTTAGTGAAAAATGACCAGGCAGCCCCATCTCCCCCGTAAAGGTCTTGCTGTCCTCTTCTGTTAGGTCATCATGTTGGAGTCCTTAGGTCATATGAGGGGGTCAGCTCTCCATCCCTGGGACTGGTATTGAAGAGGGGGTGGGGTGTGGAAGTCCCTGCACCAGGCGAGAGATAGGGCACTTTCTCATCTCAACAGCTGCAGCGGTCATCTAACCTTGCCTCCTTTCCATGACCGGGGAAAAATAACAGTTCTGCCAGGTGTTCTTGCCTAAAGCTGCCAGATAAAATGCATGAAGTACTCTGAAAAATGTTCATCTGAAATTCAGCGTATCCTGCATGTCTGTGACACAAGGAATTAAGGTCATGGCCTTAGTTATGCTAGACCTGAGCTCTACCATTGAACTATATCTCCAGCCCTTTTTACATTATTTAAGAGCCCTTGTACTAAGCTCCATTCCTCAGGCCTTGTCTTTTCTTTTTTCTTTTGGTACCGGGGATTGAACTCTGGATCCTGCGCTTGCCAGGCAAGCACTTTTTCTACTGAGCTATCTCCTGGCCTTTTTTTTTTTTTGAGACAGGCTCTCACTATGCAGTTCAGGCTGGCCGAACTGAACTTTTTGTAGCCCCCCACACTGTTCCTGAACTTGCAGTGATTCTCCTGTCTCAACCTCCCCAGTGCTGGGATCACACCACACTTGGTTCTGGCCTTGTCCCTTTTTTTTTGTTTTTTTGAGACAGGGTGTTGCTATGCAGTTCAGGCTGGCCTTGAGCTCATTTTACAGTCTAGGCTGGTCTTGAACTCCCAATAGTCCTCCTGCCTCAGCCTACCGAGTGCTACACCACTTGCCCAACCCATCCTGTATTTTGTTTGATTTGGGGAATGCATCTTACTTTGTTTCCCAGGCTGGTCCCAAACTTGGACTCAAGTGATCCTCCTCCCTCACAATCTGTTTTTTTTAAAATCAGGAATTGAACTTGTTAAGCTATATCCCTGTCCTACACATTCTGTGTTTTTTTTTTTTTTTTTTTTTTTTTTTTGTCTTTTTGAGACAGGGTCTCGCTATGCAGTTCAGGCTGGCTTTAAGCTCACTTTGTAGCTCAGGCTGGTCTCGAACTCACAACAATCCTCCTGCCTCAGCCTCCCGAGTGCTGGGATTACAGGCATGCGCCACCACGCCCGGCCCATTCTGTGTTTTTATTTGCTAATCCTAACAACTGTGCTCTGGTCCTAAGGGAATTACAAAGATGAGCCACCCCAGTACCTGGCTGTCACCTTTGTGTGCATGTATAACCCTGGCTGACCAAAAGCCTCACAAGGCCTCAGGCTTATCTGCTGACCAGGAGCATGGGCCTCAAGTGCCCAGCAGTGACCCAGAGGCCCAGGTAGGCTCTCTGGCCCTGTTTTGTAGGGCTGCTGCCCCTGAGGTTGGGAAGAGTCCCCTCCTTACGGTTGTCTTCATTCACCAGGCCATAGCAGACTTCGTAGGCTGTGATCTCGCCATTGGTCTCAGCTGGCTCAGCCCAGCTCAGCTGGGTCACCGTGGAGGACACGACATTGAAGGCCAGACGCCCAGGCTCACTGGGTACTGGGGAGAGCCAGAAAAGACACTCTCAGTGGCAGAGGGGAGGGACTTATGGGGCAGGCTGAGGGCACACTGGCGTTTGGGTAGCTGGGGATGCATGGAAGAGCAGGGAAGATCTCACCTTCCTGGTGGGTACGGCAGGAAACCAGGGAGCTGTAGGGACCCTCGCCTTGTGGCCCATAGGCACACACCTTCATCTCGTAGTCACAGTATGGGTACAGGTTGTTGAGCTCCACTGAAGGTACCTTGCTGTCGAGCAGGTGGGCTTCAGACTCCGAGTCACCCTGGATCCAGTATTTCACCTGCTCCAGAGCAGGGTGACTGGTCAGTGGGGAGTGGCAAGTGCCAAGGTCACTCAGCCCTGGCTCTACTGTGCCCTTTGTATAGGTAAGACACTATAGCTCTCACACTGGGGATTTGTACACCAGAGCTGGGGCAGAACAAGGGGGCAGGTCCTTCCAAGAAGGAGAAAAGATTTCTGAAATACTCAAGAATGATTCTTCCCTCTTCCCCAGGCCCACATGGGGTTTCCTTCTGTTCACCTACAGGTTCTAGGCATGCCCCCTCAGAGCAACCCACCTCTCCCATGTGTGCCGAGCACCTCACCTCCCTGGTCCCCCCACCTTACCCTGTATCCCATTGGCTTGCCAGGTGGGGGAAGCCAGTTGAAATGGATCTTCCGAGACCCAGCAGCCTTGGCATTGGGGTTCTGTGGGGCACCCAGGTCCCCATAGGGTGCTGACGGTGATGACAGCATCTGACTAGTGAGGCTCCGGTCCAGTTCATCTAGTACAGTGAGGGTGAACCTTTTAGAGTTTTCAGTGGTACAAATGGCCCTTGGTGGCATGCATGCTGCAGATTCACCACTGCTGATCTAGTGGGTCATGGAGTGTGCGACAGCCAGCTCTGAGGTCCTGTCACCACCAAGGGTATCAGAGACCCAGGTAACACTCCAGGTGCCCTCACCCAGAGATGGAACTGAGACCTGGCCAGCAGCTTCTCTGAGGTGGGCAGGTGCAAAGGAATGAGAAAGAGGAGGAGGGATCCATCAGGGTCCCTTTCTCTCTTGGTAGCCAAGAGGCTGCTCCACACAGGACGTCTATGTGCTGGCTTCTCCCCTCTGCCTGTTGGGCCTGCCCTTGGAGGTGGGCTCCAGACTCTGGGGCTAACACTGATAGGTACTTGGATGTCCAGGAATGCATGCATGAGGTCAATGGTCAGGGGCCCAGAGGGGCTCAGGCTACGTGGGCACATGATCTTAGTCTCTCTCGGTGAGCACAGGGTCATCAAATAAACACCAAATGGGTTTTCTTTAGGGTAAGTGTGCCTCACATGGCAAGAGCATACTCATTCTGTCTTGTGTTTGCTGTTCATATGAAATTCACATCATACCCAGGACCCCACGCTTGTGCTTGCTGAATCTGGCAGCCCCAGCTGAGCACCCCCAACCTCCCTCTCAACATGCTGTGCCCATCCCAGGCTCTGCCCACCTCGTTCCCCGATGATGACGGTGGCAGACTGAGGCTGGCCCAGGCGGGCCCCGAACTTGGGGTTGCTGAGTTGGAGGTAGAAGCGGTGGATCTGGCGGCCCCGCAGGAGGGAATCCACTTCCTGCAGCTCCAGGAGCTTCACCTGCAGCTCTTTTGAGGTCTCCCCAGGGTGGAATATCAGCTCACCCTCCATGGGGACATAGTCCTGGGATGGAAAGGACCAGGGTCAGACCAGGGCTGGAGAGGGGCTGACTCTTTAATTTATGTAATTGGTATAGGGTCTCACCACACAGCTTGGACTCCTAGTGATCCTGTTTTCAGCCTCCCCACTGCTGGGGTTACAGGCTTATGGCAGTGCATCCAGGGGTGGCGGTGGGGTGAGCATGGCCTTTCTTGTCATTATTGCAATACTGGGGAATGAACCCAGGGTCTTCCCACTAAGTTTCATCTTCAGCCCTTTTTTATTTTTTTTAGTTTGAGACAGGATCTATCTTGCTGAATAACCCAGGCTGGGCTCAGATTTATAATCCTGCCTTAGCCTACCAGAGTGCTGTGATTACAGGCATGTATCACCACACCTAGCCATTACTATTATTATTATTATTATTATTATTATTATTGTGTTTATTTGAGACAGTGTCCCTGTCCAGGCTGGCCTGGAGCTCACTATGTAGCTCAGGCTGTCCTCAGCCTCCCAAGTGCTGGGATTACAGGTATGAACCACCATGTCCAGCTACACACTTTAAATATTAGCTCCCTTGGTGCAAGGGAGATAGCTTAGTAGAATAAGCACTTGCTTGGCAAGTGCAAGGCCCTGAGTTCAATCCCCAGTATTGAAAAGAAAAAAAAGACTATTAGCTCCCTTAGTCTTCACAGTGATATGAGGCATTTTATAGATTACTGTTCTCTTTTACAGATGAGAAGACCAACTCTTGCAGGGGATTAAGGAATTTAGCCAAATTCATATAGATTGTTGTAGCACAGCCAGAGTTTGAATCAAGTGCAGAGACACAGGTATGCACATGTAGGCAGCAGGGATTTGCACGCCCTACCCAGAAGCTGTCCCCAGACTGTGGCTCTGAAAACTGAGATCCTGGCCACCTCTAGCCCCTACTTGCTGGATGTGGAGCCTCCATCTACCCAAATTTCTCTTTCAATGTCCTGGAGCTTGCCTGGATTCCTAGGATGTGAGAGTGGGAGCACAAATACTTGTGTGGGGATCAACTCCAAATGGGGAAAGGCCTTCCATAGGTGGCCACTAGGTGGCACTTCAAAGCAACATTTTAGTTCCGGGCCTCCTAGCTTGGTCATCCAACCCACCACTGGAAGGGAAGGCCACCGGTAAGAAGGGGGCTGTTTGTGAGTAACTGATGTAGGGAGACACTTAAAAATGTCAACCTTCAGAAAGACAAAGCCAGGAAACTATTCTGGGCTAAAGGAGACTAAAGGCACATGATAACAAAATACAACTCCAGAAATCTGACTGGTTCCCAGATAGAGGAGGAAGCTACTAAGGACATCATTGAGACATCTGAATCAAGGGAACTATATGTGAATGCATCAGTGATTTGAACTAGTGCAATCAAGTCACATTTCTTTAGTTTGGTACTTATGTGTAGCTGCAGAACTCAATGAATGAGCAGAAGGGCTTCACATAGTAGCAAACCTATATGACATGAGTGCCTTAGTCAGCTTTTTTTGGAGATGAGATTTCACTATGTAGTCCAGGCTGGCCTTGATCCCCCAGCCTGTCTCCCCAGTGCTGAAATGACAAGTGTGCAATACCACAGCTTGCCTTTTTTTGTGGGGGGAGACAGACTTTCGCTATGTAGTTTGGGCTGGCTTTGGGCTCACTATGTAGCCTAGGTGGCCTCAAACTAATGGTGGTCCCCGTCTTCTGCTTCCTTTTTTTTTTTTTTTTTGTCTTTTTGGGACAGGGTCTCACTATGCAGTTCAGGCTGGCCTTAAGCTCACTTTGTAGCTCAGGCTGGTCTCGAACTCACAGCAATCCTCCTGCCTCAGCCTCCCGAGTGCTAGGATTACAGGCATGCGCCACCACGCCCGGCTTCTTCTGCTTCCTGAGTGCTGGGTTACAGCCATGTGCCAGCTTATGTGTGGCTTAATTACAGCTATACTGTAATTATAGATATTACGGTATCTATAATTTCAAAAAACTAACAACCCCCCATATATGATTATCTACATAGATATATAGACACAGATGTGTTATCTACACTTATATGCAGAGAAAGCAGCTTTTTTGGGGGGACTGGAAATATAACTTGGGACCCTACACTAGCCAGGCAGGCACTTATAAGAGAAAGCAATTTTTTTTTTTTTTGGGCTGGCTCAGATGCCTTCAGGGCAGGTCTGGTAAGGCTTGAGGATCTGGGGATTGAACCACAGCATCCTGATTGCTTTGTTTAATCAGTCACTTAAACAACTGAGCTAATAGGCAGGCTCCCCAAGAAAAAGCAAACATTAACAATTGGTGAAACTTTGTAAAAAATAAATGGAGCTGGGGCAGGGTGGCAAACAAACGAACAAAAAACCCCAATCCTGGGGCTGGGGAGATGATAGATCAGTGGTCTAAAGTGCCTGCCTGGCAAGCATAAGGACCTGAGTTCAATCTCTAATAGCACATACTGTGCTGGCCCTGGTGGCATATGCATGTAATCCCAGTTCTGGGGAGGCTGACACAGGAGGATCACTATGAGTCCAACTACATAACGAGACCCTGTACCAAATAAAATCATTCATATCAAAAATTCTCAAAAAAATGTTGAATATTTTCAAAATGAAAAGGTGAGAATACAATTTTTTTTTTTTTTTTTTTTTTTTGAGACAGGATCTCACTATGTAGTACAGCCTGGCCTTGAACTCACTCATGTAGCCCAGGCTGACCTAGAACTCATGGTGATCCTTTTGCCTCAGCCTCCTGAGTGCTGGGTTTACAAGTGTGTACCACCATGCCCAGCATAAATAATTCTTTAAAAGTTATACACTCAAGTTTTGTTTTGTATTTGCAGTGCTAGGGATTGAACCCAGGGCCCCTTGCATGCTGGGTAAGTGTTCTTCTACTTCTACATCCCCAGCCCTTCTAATATCTTCAAGAAAGTATAACAAGGTAGCCAGCCTCTCTTGTATAATGAGGGATAATCAGTAGAATTTATGGACAAACTATGCATTGGAATTTTTACTGAGAGCATTGAAATAGTGAAGAGAGGGTTTCCTAACAATAACAATGTACAGAAAACTGGTGCAGCCAGGGTGCCTGTGGTGCCACCATGTCTGGTGATAAAAGTTGGTAATAAGTTCACAATTAAAAACAAACACAAAAACCTTATAGGTAAAATCAAGTATGCCTACCATCTGATTTTAGTTCTTAATGCTGAGCCTCTACAGTGATAGGGACACTAGCTCTGGCCACATTCCTCCCTGGAAGAGCTGCAGGCCCAGGGAAGGACGGACAGTGACAGCTAGAAGGCCCCGGCACACAAGCTCTGTGGTTCCAGCTTAGGAATCCCAAGGCCCTAGGACATCAGTCAGGGCTCCACTTGCCCAGGAAATGCCTGGCAACCCTGGTGGGACTTGGGCCAGGGAGGGTGGACAGGCATGGCCTGAACAGGTCTCTGGACCATCCAGGAGGAAGCAGTCCTCTTGGTCCAAGTCCCTAGCAACAATGAGGTGACACCCAGGGTGTCACTGGCACTGTGAGAGTGCCTTCCCAAGAGTGGTAGGGACAGGTGGGCATGGCCTTAGGAAGCCTGCTAGAGATACCACTAGCATCCAGGGACTCAGGCAGCTGCCACGTCAGTTCTGCCTAGGAACCAGTGGTGATCTTCAACTCCATAACAGAGCCTTACCCGGTTGGCCAGTGCTGTGTTATCCTGTGTGCGGTACGAGACCTGGGACTTGCCATTATCCAGTATGTGCCGGGTGACACGAATGCGGGCCACTTGCTCGCTGCGGCTGACCTGGTACTCAGGCTGCTCAAAGGACACCACTCCACTGGCTGCAAGGAGCCAGGGTGTCTGTCAGTCAGCAGTCCTGCTCTGTCCCTGCTCAGCTCCTGCCCTCCTTCCATTCCTTCCCAGATTCTAGGAGTCTCCTTGTTAACCCAGCTCCACCATTCTGAAGAAGGCAAAGGAATAGGGTAGCAAAGTCTTCCAGCAAGACTTGAAGGGCTGGCAGAGGCAGGACCCAAGATGGAATGTTGAAACTTAGGGCCAAAGGCAAAGCAGGCCCAGAGGATCCCAGAGTTGAGGTGGGGAGAAGGCTCAGGGGCCCAAGGGACTCTGTGGGTGCAGGGAGAACCATCCTCAGCATCTGAGCATCCACAGTACAATGCCTCTGCCTGGCGTAAGCCCTCCTCTGTGTGGACAAGCAGGGACTGCTTATGCCCACACCGATATCTCCACTGAATGCTTAGCAAGTCCTGTGCAGAATGAGGCTTGTATCTAATTTACAGATGGAGGATCTAACGTCACAGAGGTTTAGGAACTGGCCTTGCCTATATGGCTAGGTCCCACTTACACCTGGTGGCTATCAGGGGAACAAGGTGCCCACAACCTCCCTTTTTGCCTCCCTGCCAAGCCCTCCCCAACACACCTTGCTCCTTGATGATGGTAATGTTTACCAAGCGCCGACCAAGGGTGGCAGTGCCCACAGGCACATCGATGGCCTCCACCAGCAGCTGCTTCTCGTCATCATCCTCAGGCCGGATGAAGAGGGGCACGCGTACATCCACCAGCTCCACACCTTCCTGGAATTCCACCATGCCTCGGGCATCTGTGGCGGGTCAGATGTGGGGCTTGCAGCCAGCCATACAGCATAAGAGTAGGGGGAAGTGCAGGGAGGCTGCCCACCTACCCTGCTCAGCAGTGAGGGTGTAGTAGCCAGGGGCCACCTTGAGCTCATGGAAAGCCCCCTGCTCCACTTGCTTCTCCGTCAGCTTCAGCAGCGCCTGCTTGGCCGAGCGGGGTGCCATCACCACTGTGTCCACGATGGTATGGTCTTGCCTGGTCAGGGAGGGCAGTCTGGGTAAAGGAGGTGTCAGCCTGTTACCTGCCCCTGCCTGTCCTTCTCTCTGTCCTCTCCCCAGCAGGGACAAAATGTGAGACAGCAAGGGGGCAGGGTATTCAGAGCCAGGCACTGCCAGGGATACCTGCTGGTCCCAGGACTCTCATGCAGCCGCGGCATCCCCTCTAGGAGACAGCTTCCCTGAGCACTACCCTGAGAGGGCTGGCTTTGTGAGAACCAGATACAGGACAGCAAAGATGCTGGGGATGGTTGCTCAAGACAGGCCTCCGGCTGGGCGTGGTGGCACAGGCCAGCAATCCCAGCACTCGGGAGGCTGAGGCAGGAGGAACACTGCAAGTTCAGGCCTGAACCTCACAGTGAGACCCTGTCTCAAAAAAACGAAACAAAAACAAAAAAGGAAAAGCTCTCCTGGCTTCAAATCCAGGCGTGGGTTGCTTGGTTTTGTTTTGGATGATGGGGAATCACACCAGAGCCTGTGTACATCAGGCAAGTCTCCTCCATGGAGCTGCACTCCAGCCCATGGCTCTGGATCAGGGTTTTTTTTTTTTTTCATACTGGGATTGAACCCAGAGCTTTCTTCCCCAGCCCTCTTCAATTTTTTTTTTTTTTTTTTTTTTTTGAACCGGGGATTGAACTCAGGCCCTTGTGCTTGCCAGGCAAGTACTTATTCTACTGAGCCATCTCCCCCGCCCTGCGCTCTTCAATTTTTAAGATTTATTTATTATCATTTTGGTTTCTTGAGACATAATTTTGCTGTGCAGTCCAGGCTGACTTTAAACTCAGTGATCCTCCTGGTCCAGCCTCCTGAGCGCTGGGATCACAGGTGTGTGCAACCATGCCTGGCTAATTTTTTAAAATTTTATGAGAAGTTGCTAATTTGGGGCCAGGGAGATGGCTCAGTAGAATAAATGCTTGCCTGGCAAGTGCAAGGGCCTGAAAAAAAAAAAAAGTTGCTAATTTGGCCAAGCTGGGCTCAGTCTTGTGATTTTTTCCTGCTTCAGCCTCCCAGACTGAGATTATAGGCATGTTCCCTTGCACCAAGCTGGCTTTTCATTTTGATATCTAGGTAACCTTGAGCAAACAACTTAACTTGTCTGAGCCTCAGCTTCCTCACCTGTCAAATGGGAGTGGCAATGGTATCTCCCTCACGGGCTTGGTGCAAGAGAGCTGGTGTGGCCCCTAGGCACAGTGCCAGGTGCACTGTAAGAGCTGTAAGTGGTGGCTGAGCCTCTCCTCCTGGAGGCGCTGTGCTGCCGCTCTCCTGTGGTCTTTGCACACATCCCCCCTTTGCAGTTCCCCCCAACAAAGGCCAGGGCACAGGGGAGGAACTGAAGATGGAGCTATGTCACCTGCCACTCAATGAGAGCTTCTCACAGCTCTGGGCTTCACTGGTGAGGGGTGTGTGTGGCCAGCAGGAGGGCAGGCACTGCCCGACTAGGGGTTGCTTTGCCGGGAGTGTTTCCCTTCCGTGTTTCTTGAGAATGGGCCAAGGAAGGAGGATGGAGATGGGTTGGTGCTGGGCCAGCTGGGGAGGGGCTGGTGCTGGGGAAGGAAGTGGTCCCACCTGAAGTGTCCCACCTGAGTATCTTCAACTCACTTTTTCCCAGCATTGGGTTGCTGTCTGTGGGGACAAAGAAGGGATTATGAGCCAGATGGTGAGGGCACAATCTGCCCAGACTTGAGCTCCTATGGTGGCTGTGTGAGAAGCTACCACCCAGCTCCAGGGACCTTGGCTGCCTGGCCCGAGATTGCCAGGGCTCAGTACAGCCAAGCTGTCCCCACCTAACCTGGGTACCATGGGACTCACCGGAACTTGGTCTGCTGGAGCTTGTGGGACCCAGTGATGTGTCTGTACACCTCGTTCAGCTACCAGACAAAGGGCAGAGGTGAGGCTTCGGGTCCACTGGGCCAGGTCCCAAGACCCAGGCTCTGCTGCCTCCCAGATGGCCCCATGGCAAGGACGTGTCTTTCCAGGGACCCTGTGGCTGCCTGGGAAAGTCTTGATCCCATGACCACTGCCCTTTAGTCTCCCACCCCACTGCTGCTGCACTCCTCTTTCCCCAGCCCTGGCTCAGCCGAGTGCATGCTCACATTCTCCTCCACCTCCTGGCGCAGCTGGTCACATTCTCGAGTGCCAGGCTTCAGCAGGTTCTCGGTACAGAGGCGGGCAAGGCGCAGGGACAGCCCATAGGGCACTAGGGGTGGGCAAGAGGGATGGGTGCCATCAGCCCTTGTACAATGGTCCCCACAGAACACCCCTTCAGGAACTATGCTAAGATAGGGGGTGGGGGATAACTGGCCACCCTTGGTGCAGTAGGCAGAATGCACCCAAGCCTGGAGCTTTCAGTGCCTCCAGGAAGAGGCAGAAGGGGCTGAGCCCTGCCTGTGCCCAACCCACAGAGCAAACAAGGACAGTATGATCCAATCTGGAGCAGCCCCAGGCTCACCCAGTTCTGTGGGGTTGGTGCTGGCAGTGTGGGTGGCAAAGCCAGGCCGCTGCACATTATTGGTGATCTTCCAGCGGACCATGTCCCGCCCCTTGAGGTTCCCGCTGCGCAGCATAGGAGTGTCCAGGTGGTCTGAGGCCATCAGGTTCTCCCGCAGCATGTAGTGGTCTTCCTTAAAGCCCACCATGTGGCCTGTGGGGAAGGGTCCTCAGCACAGATCCCTCTGAGCCATACCCAGACACATTCCTCTGCTCAGGGCCCATGTCCACTGCCCCTCCTGTGTGGGCCCATACCTTTGCTGCAGCACGGGAGAAGTGCCAGGCAGGCCTAGGAGACAAGAGGGCAGGGTGAGGGCTGAGACAGCCACCCAGAGTGCCCCTCCAGCCACCTCCTATTCCTGAAGACTCACTGGAGAAGTCCAGCAGAGAAGAAATCTATTTCTCAAACATATTTGAACACAGAGCTCCCTTTGCATGTAATACACAGGAATACTCCACCATGCTGGAGGTCAGCCCATGTCCCTACAATCCAGCCTTCCATGCTGTACATCTTCCATGTTCTCCTGTCTCTAGTCTGTCCTCTCTAGCTAGGCTGTCAGCACCTGGCAGAAGGCTCCTGAGTGCCCTACTGCAGCTCCCAGGTCCTTGGCAAGAGGGGGACCCCAGGAAGAGGATCCTGGCATCTGGTCTGCTAATGGTTGGCAGAGGGAGGGCCTAAGGTGAGAGGCACAAGAGCCGGGGCCTCTTAGTTTTTATTTTTTTGGCAGAACCAGGGATTGAACTCAGGCCTTTGAACTTGCCAGGGAAGCGCTTATTCCACTGAGCCATCTCCCTGGCTCTCAGGGCCTCTTATAATGATTTGCATATATCACCCATGCCTTTGAGTCTGAAGCCACTGACCTCATGGGGAGAAAATGAAGTTATGTAGATACACAGTGTGCAGATAAACAGTGCTGTGACAACATAGCCATGTGGAGTGGAGGGAAGAGCTGGGCTCAGCAACAGATTGTTCTGTGATCTGGGGCTCTAGGATTCACAGGAGTCCTGGGAAATTCATAGGTTTCACATCGCTGCTGTGACTTAGGGGCTACGTGGGGCTCAGGGCTGGGTTAGCTGGGTCTTTAGATTTTTTTATGAATTTAGGACAAGGTGTGCAGGGTCTCACTATGTAGATTGGATTCATAGTGATTCTCCTGTTTTTAACCTCCCAAGTGTTGGGATTACAGGAGTGTGCCCCCATGCCCAGTCTCTGTGGCTACCTCAGCCCACCTTGGGGGTGTCAGGGACGGCATGGCAGGCCCAGGGATTGAACCCCAGGCCCCTGCATCTGCCTAAGCAGGTGCTTTAATCTGCTGAGCTATCTGGCCAGCCCACTAGCTGGTTCTTTAGGAGCCAGATCAAGAAGGGAGGAGACAAGCTAGGACCTAAAATGGTGTTTAGCAGTCAGGTGTGATGGCACATCTATACCTGTAGCACCAGCATTTTGGGAGGCTGAGGCAGGAGGATTGAAGTTTGGGGTTCAGCCTGGGAAATTTAGGAAGAACCTGTATCAACATAAAATCTGATTTTAAAACCGGCGGGACCCTAGTAATGTAACTCAGTGGGAAGGCCCTGGGTTCAATTTCCATTACTGGAAAAAAAAAAGTATTCATTTTTTTCTGAGAACTTTTCCTAATTTAACACAATTAAATCCTTGATTGAAGGAGAGCCTTCAAGCTATCATTTTCCAAGGTCAGTTTTACTGCTTCTGGCTGTGCAGATGAGGGAACACCGGCATGGCACATGTGCAGACATCATTCAAGGTCCTACCACTGGGACCAGAATCCAGGCAGTCTGGCTCCCTACACTCCAGGCTCAGGGTGACCCTGAAGGCGAGCTGTGGGGGTAGGTACCTGGGGGTTGGGGCTTTGGGGTGCTCACCTTGCAGCAGGCACAGTATTTCCAGCAGAGTAGCAGCAGCAGTGCCAGGAGCGGCAGGAGGAAGATAAGGAATGGGATGAGCCACCAGAAGGAGCTGGGAGGACAGTCTGGGAGGAGAGAAGAGGAGGTGGTGGTGCCTTCTCCTTCCTGGCTCTGACACCTACTGGCTCCTGTCCCCACCATCGGCTTACCCTTCTTTCGGTGCACCAGCACGGTGCTGTTGGGCCCAGGGATACCATCACCCTCCACAGTGTAGCTGTAGTTGCAGTCATCATCCTCGTCCCGGAAGGAGCAGTATTCCACCACCTCCTCCGCTGCATTCACAGAGGGTCAGCAGGCGTCCCACCCGGAGCCCCCAGAGCTGGGAAGATAACCCCTTCTCTGGGCAGTTTTCCCCACGTCCCTGATTGGGGCATTATCTGGAGTCTTGGTGTCCAGCCAGTGTATCTGACCTAGGGGAGGCTGTGAACCCATAGCCCTACTGTGTGCCCCATCTGGGTCTGTGCCTCTGCTATGGTCATGGTCTTGTGCACACCAGGGATTCCTCTCCAGGCTTTTGTCCATTACTCAGCTATCTGCTCCCAGCCAAACTGTGTGCCCTCTCCCTGGGTTTGGTGCCTCTTGTCCAGAAATTTTTTTTTGTGGTATAGGAGATTGAATTCAGGGCTTTTGCACAGAGCCAAATACTTAAAAAAAATTTTTTTTTTCAAGTTTGAGGAAGGGTCTCATTACATTGCCCAGGCTGACCTTGAACTTCTGATCTTCCTGCCTCAACCTCCCAGAGTGCTGAGACTGCAAGTAAGGACCACCATACTTGCCCAGACTTTTTACCCTTATACTGGGTTCAGTGTCCCTCTTTCTAGGTTCTGTGGCTACTCCATGTCCAGAATGTGTGCCAGGAATAGTGCATGCCTATAATTCCCCCAACTCATGAGGCTGAGGCAGGAGGATCACTGCAAGTTTGAGGCCAACCTGGGCTATATAATGGGTTGAAGGCACAGAGCGACCATATCTCAAAAGAATTTAAAAAGCCAGAATGTGTGATCTTGACTTGGGCTTTGAGTCCCTTTTTAGAGGAGGGATACCCCTGCCCTAATGGGTTGTCACCCCCAGTTCTTAGTCCTCCCACTCTGAGCCTCTGCCCTCACCTTTTTTAAGCTCATCCACTACCTTCACCTTGAAGCTACACTCCTCACACTTGCGACCCTTCTTCTCCCCGGTGCCCCAGGCCTGGCACTGCACACAGGACCGCAGATCTTCACAGAGGCCCAGGCGGATCTGGAAGAGGAAGGAGGGGCAGATGGGCATCATGTGGAGAAGGCCCCTCACCCCACTTCATGCCCTTGACCTCCTCCTCCAGGGCATCAGCCTTAGCCCATCCTTCCCATCCCGCCCTATGCCTGGGCTGCCATCCCCTTGCCCAGCAATTCTGGTCTCACCGCTGAGTAGTTGATCTCGCAGGTGGTATCCATGTAGAGCGACTGCCGGTTACAGTGACAGCGGCCACACTCGCAGGAGCCACGTCCATTACAGATGCCCTAGACCAGGAGGGGTCACCAGTGAGCTAGCTATGCCCCATCCCTGACTACGCCCTCCCTCTTCTCCATTGGTTTTCTATTGACTTGGGAGCTCTCTGGTGCCCACACTCCCTGCTCATGCCCACACCTACCCCATTGCTGTCGATGCAGGTGGCATTGCTGAGGGGACAGTCACAGCCTGGGCCTGTCCAACCAGGCTCACACACACACTGGCCCATGGAGCAGCGTCCCCGGTCTGCAGAGCAGGGGGAGAGAGAGGGGAGAACCACATTTGCACGTGCAGTCCAGCTCACCCACCTTCTAGGGAGGGCTGGTAGAGCAGAGATGAAGCCACCTGCTCCTCACTCCCTTGGACTCTGCCCTCCATCCTGCCTTCCACCTCCTCTCTGAAGCCAGAGTGATCATCCAAAACACAAATCCAGTAACACCATTGCCTCATATAAGAACCTCTGATAGGTCCTGGCCAATGCAGTGGCTAAGAAAAATGTACAAGTATTAGAAAGTAAGAAAAAGGACTGTCATTATTTGCAAATATCAGCAATGTGTGTGTGTGGTTTTTTTTTTTAATGTAGGGTTTTATTACACAGCTCAGACTCATAATGATCCACCTATTTTCAGCCTCCCCAACGCTGGGATTACAGGTGTATGCCCCCATGCCCAGTCTTGGTAGCTGCTTAGTGTGCCCAGGGGTGGGGCCAGTGTGGCATGTGGTGCTGGGGATTGAACTCCAGTCCTGCTCTTGCCTAAGCAGGCTCTTGGTCTGCTGAGCTATCTTGCTGGCCCCCTTGTTTTCTTTTACCTAGAGTCTCACTATGCAATTCAAGCTGGCCTTGAACTCCCTTTGTAGACCAGGTTGGCCTCAAACTCACGGTGATCCTCTTGCCTCAGCCTTCCAAATGCTGGGATTACAGGTGTACACCACCACACCTGGCTATGTATTTATTTTATATCTAACCACTTGCATTGTCTAATAAATTTAGCTGTAGATTATTCTGGATATCTGAAAATATGTTCCTGTCATGCATGATAGCATATGCCTGTAATTCCAGCACTCAGAAGGCTGAGGCAGAGGGATCACCATGAGTTCAAGGCCAGCCTGGGGTACATGGCGAGTTCAAAGTTGGCCTACACTACAAAGTGAGACTCCGTCTCAAAAAACAAACAACAAAAAAGTATACAAATAATAAATAAAATAGCAACATCCCTGACTGCTTTTGGTTCAAAGGTTAAAGCCCTGCCCTGGACTAGAATCCAGTCTCCCCCCTCTGGCCCTGTGTCTCACCTTAGGCCCATTTCCCCACCCATGCTCTCTCACACTTTCACTTGCACAACATATCACCTCTTATCAGATGTGCCTGGTTCTCCCTTTCTCTGACCACACTATGGGATGGACAGGTGAGGAGATGAAATGGTGGACAAAAATAAGAATGAGCAGGGCGTGGTGGCGCAGGCCTGTAATTCCAGCACTCAGGAGGCTGAGGCAGGAGGATTGCTGTGAGTTCGAGCCCAGCCTGAGCTACAAAGTGAGCTTAAGGCCAGCCTGAACTCATAGTGAGACCCTGTCTCAAAAATACAAAAAAAAAAAAAAAAAAAAAGAATGAAGGAGGGCTGGGGAGATAGCTCAGTGGTCTAAAGTGCCTACTTGGCAAGTGCAAGGACCCAAATTCAATCCCCAGTATCCATTCCATGTTGGCCCTGGAACCCTGGGCCTGCCGGGCTGCCCCAAAACTGAGTGTGGTGGTGCACACCTATAATCCTAGAGCTAGGGAGGCTGAGATAGGAGGATCACTATGAGTCTGAACTATATGGTGATGCCTGTATTAAAAAAAAAAGAATGAAGGGTAGAGAAATAAAGAACAAGGCCTCAACCTCTGATACAAGGTCCGCACACTTGCAGTGGGAGCTTCGTAAGTATTCCATAGTGCATTGCATTTACGCTTCTGCCTTCAAATACAAATGCTCCTGTGTTCCTCCTTGTTTAAGTTGTGCTTCCTGCCCAGTGCTGGTAATCCCCCATTGTGTGACCATGATGTGGGCCCAGCAGTGTTAGGTCCTATGGGATATGCAGGTAGAATAATACCAGTAACAACAGCCATCTTTGGGGCCTGTCAAATGGTTCAGTGGATTAAAGTGTCTGCAAGCAGGCACAAGGGGTGAGGGTTCAGTCTCCAGGTCTGCCGTACCCACCCTGCCACTGGAGCACACTGAGATGGCAATTGAGACTGGGTGTGGTGATACACCTGTAATCCTAGCACTTGGGAGGCTGTAAACAGGAGAATCACTATGAGTCCAATCTAGTAGTGAGATCCTGAGCACCCTATAGACCCTTCCCTAAAATACAAAGTAATAATAATAAATTTAAAAAACCCAATAGCATCTTTGGAGAGAGGCAAGGCTGCCTGCCCATATACCTGCTAACCACAGAGGGTGCAGCTAGGTGGTCCCCATCCTGATGAGATGAGTGGAAAATGGGGACCAGGCATAGATTTGAACTGCTGAAGAAAACCTTAGGGGAGTCAGGGCCTTACAATAGGAGGAATGGGAGCTGGGGAGGTAGCTTAATGGTAGAGCACTTGCCTGACATGCTTGCAACCTGGGTCTAATTCCTAGCACCACACACACACACACACACACTAAACAAGCAAGTAAACAAACAAAAAATGCTATGCTTTAAAAAACAAACCAGGAAGAGAACTGCTATACTAGCAGGAGCCTTGGGCATTGATGCTACAGATGAGGGAAGTGAGGCCCAGATGGGGGCAGGACGTAGGAGAGGCGCGGCAATGGCCTGAATGTGGGGATCCTGACTCCTAGCCTCACGCTCCTAGCCTAGGTCCTTGCAGCCCCCAGCACTGGCAGTGGATGTGAGCTCACCATTACAGAGAAACCCGGAGGTTCGGGGGCACTGGAAGTTGTCATACTCGCAGAAGTGACCCTCGTAGCGGCCTTCACCATAGCACACACAGCGTCCGCACTGGCACTCGCCGTGGCCAGAGCATGGCTTGTCTTCGCCCTCTCGCATGCAGGGCTGAGTATCACTCAGCGAGCCGGTGGAGCAGTTGCAGGTCTTGCCAGTCCTGAAGGAGACAGCCACTTCCCCTCAGTCCCAGAGGAACCCTGGGATTTTTAAGGTCACATTTTACAAATGAGGAACTGAGGGAGGGTTGAGGCAGGTCCAAGTCATGTAGACAGCAGTGGCTGAGCTAGGGCACAGGGCCCTGTTGCAGGATTAATGTCTGTCCCTCCTTGTTATTTATCTCTCTCAAGTCATCACAGACTACTCAGTGTCTCATATCTTTGTCTGTTTCTGAGACAGGGTCTCACCCTTCTACCTCAGCCTCCCGAGGAGCTGTGATTACAGGTGTGTGCCACCAGGTCTGGCCAGTGTCTTTAAAAGTCCCCCCCCCCAAAAAAAAAACAAAACAGAAAAGTTTTTTTTTTTTTTTTTTTAATGACTATTTATTTATTTATTTATTTATT
>PVKA01036088.1:0-22100 GCA_004027165.1 Ctenomys sociabilis
GGCTCTATATTTTTTTTTAATTAATGTTTTTTTTGCAAAAATATTGGGTTAGAGCAGTTAGAAGAAAACATGACTTTTCAGAATTCTGAGGAACACTTACAATTTAAATTAGGAGTTTTTAATAATAGAGTGGCCCTGTCATGTTTTCTAAACAGTTACCCTGCTGCAAATAGAGGTGCTCTGGTTGGTCAGGATCACAATCATGAAACAATGCTGTCTAAGACAGCCTCAGCTGGGTGGGCTACCAGTGGGTAGGGATTCTCCTGAATGTTCTATGAAAATCTGTTGCTGAAATGTCAACTAATAAAGCAGTAGATATAATGAGCGAGTAAACCTCCAGGGCAGCGTCAGATTTTCACGCTTCTGTGTTTACTGACATGCTTGAACCTGCAAGCGTGGCAGTTAATTCATGAAGGAAGGTTCTGCCAGCATGTTTGGGAGAACACCTTGCAGAACGCAGGCTCCCAAGCCTGAGCACTGGTGTCCTGGGCATCGTGTGCACTGCTAACCCTTCTAGAGTGAAGGAGCTTCGATGTGCCAGCTGGCTCTTGAAGGTGTCGCCCCCCCCCCGCCATGCACTGCTCCCCTGGCAGTTTTGGCAGATCATTCCCTGACTCACCCATTGCTTCCTGACAGCTGGTAGGAACACGATCACTGGGCCATGAATGATCTGCTAGTGACGGACGCCCATGTATGCTCCAGAGTCTCCCCAAGCGTGCCTGGTGTCATGGATATGGTGTCTCATACACAGTTAATTAGCTTCGAGCATGGTTGATACATTTATATAAATGCAGAGCTGTATCCATTTATTTTCTTATAACTATTTTATTTTTAGACACTGAATTTTATTTCCTAAAATCATTTTCTCAAATTTTGTCAGATAATATATACCACAGCTTCATTCTAGCTTAACTAACAACACAACAAATTGAAATGATACTCAAGTATATGAAGTGTTTCCTGAGTGCTTTGTGGGACCATATATTTTAATAAAATTTTTATTCAAAATTAATTTTTACCCTATACTTGTGCAGTTTGAAAAATTTTAAGTAGAATGAATGTTTGTCTTTTTATAAATATTCATTTCATATTATCCACCATAAAAATTGTATCTCTATGCTGAACTTTTGTTTTTGTTTTGCAATACTGGGGATTGAACTCAGGACCCTGTGCTTGTCACGCAGGCGCTTATTCTACTTCTTCCCGGCTCCTCTATGCCAAACTTTAAAAGTATCAATTAACTTTGATACTGGAATCCAATTTTGAGGAGTATAATCCTGGAAAACAATGAAAAAAAATTGACCAATTGTATATCAGAGCTTTACTCATAACTCTGCTTAATGATAATTTAATATATAATAAATAAGAAAACAGTGAAGCATACTGAGGCACTCATGCTTGGAATATTAGGCAATGATATTCTTATAATTTTGGTCTTGGAGGTTTCTTTCATCTAGCTTATATTCAGTACTATCAATATATGTGTATAGTATAATATTGAATGAAATTATTATGAAATATGAATTATTTCTGAGTTAGGAACTGATGAATAACAAAGATTTCTATAGATTGTCTTCTGGGTTTGCTACAATAATCATTCATTAATGCCATCAATATCAATTAAAAGCTTTTTCATGAGATCTACATAAAGATATATATTTTGCATGCATATGTATGTGTGGATTTGCAAGCGTGTTTGCAGCAAGAGGCTCATCATTTTGTATTCATTTTTGTTACCACTATTGGGTTTGAGAACTTGTTATCATGCATTAACAATAAAAATACTTTCCATACCTCTCCTACTTCTAAAATGTCTAAGATAATAGGCTGAGAGAGTAGGATATTTTTAGGCTCCAGAGAAAGCACATCTTTTGATTATTGATGTCTTTTAATGGTTTATCATTTTTATACACTCCCTTTTCTCCTGAGCTTTAGTGTGGTCCTCCTAAGTTAGCACTGACACACATATACTTTTCACGAAAGGCAACAGGTTTAAACTTTATGTTTGACTATTAATGTAAACTCTGTGAAGGTAAAAATAATAGTATAAACTTTCATTTAAGGGGCCAGGGAGATGGCTCAATAGAATAAGCACTTCCTTGGCAAAGGCAAGGGTCTGAGTTCAATCCTTGGTTCCTAAAATAAAAAAGCCTTCATTACATGTTGTAAATTTGTGCACATATCTGGTATTATGAATTTTGCATCATTGTGAATGAACATATCATCTTGTTTTGAAATTCTGCATCATTTTTATTGTTTTATTCTCGTTAAAATACACAATACATAATATAATTCAAACTGAAGAAATATACAAGCAATGTATTATTTATCTATTTTTATGTTGTCCAAGTATCAATAGACCCAAAAGGAATATTTTTGTTTAATTTAGACAGCATGCAATATTATCTTCTTTGCATATTAAATTACAGTTGTAATTTCATCTGCATTATTATTCTATATATCAAATATGTCAGGTGCCTCAAACAGGCAACCCTTTCCATTAAAAAGCCTATGAGTAATATTTTGAGAGTGCCATTGAAGAGAGGGGAATACGCCAACCAGATCTTGAGAGGTCAAGATCACTTCTTCATTCATGTCCTTATTTTTCTTGCCCATCTTTGGATTACTGATGTCTTTTAATAGTTTATCATTGTTATACTGTCTTTTCTCCTGAACCTTAATGTAGTCCTCCTAAGTTAGCAATGACACACATATACTTTTTATGAAAGGCAACAAGTTTAAACTTTATGTTTGACTGTTTCCCCTCTTATTCTGTCTCTGTCTTCTATGGCGCCAGTAGAGTGCACCAGCTCCTTTGAAAGCCACTATTTCCATCAAACCTTCTTAAATCGCTCACCAGCAAGTAGGTTCTCATACTGATGCAGTCTCTTGTGTGTGTGTGTGTTGGGTGGGGGCAGGTTGGGACAAGTCTTGATACATATTGAGATTTAATTTGTGGAGAATGGATGACCTTTGTGTTTGACTAGATCTTGACTAAGAAGTACATTGCCTTAGGCTCTTCTATTAAGTTTGTATTGGGACTAAGACAAAATTCAGCATTCATCCTAAAATAAAACAAGTAGGTGTCAGAATGGTTGACCAAGGCTAGACAGAGCAGCTTTTCCACTATGGTCAGTTTATCATTACTGTTGTAGCATGGTGTGCATTTTATATCCCACAATATGAACATGTCCAATCATATTATTTACAGTAAGAGTTTCAAACTATTTTAAGTTTTAGTTGGAATACATTTTAACACTGAAAGCTGACTGTTCTATGGTGGGTGCTGATTAAGCAATATTCCTTATTTTATATAAATGTCAAGCCATTTAGCGCATGATAAACACATTATTTCCTAATTTGTTGTGCTTTCTTAGCTTATTATTAACTTCAACCTTTTAATTTGCATGCATATTACATCAGGTAAATAATGATTTACAACTACTACCATATGGCCCTTGCTAAATGGTTTTTAATAATCTAGCACAACTAAGCAGCATTTAGGAGTTTCAGAAAAAGTTTGATATTTTATTAATATTATGTTTTAATAGGCTAGGGATACAAACTTGCTTGTATTATTTCCAGCAGCTACTCATTTTCACAGAAATGTCTGACTCATGATTAAACAATGATTTGAACTTTTTGCTATCACAATCTGTCCAGTGAAAATATAAGCTTTGGTTTTCTTGCCCTGGTGTCCATAGCTAAATAGGTGCTCTTTGTTAAATTTTCTTCATGTGGTAGAGACGCTACCCTAAATTTGAGAAAGGGAGCAAGGTGTTTTAAATGAGTGTTGTGGTAAAACAAGTTAGTTTTTAAAAAGGAAAAAGCAGAGATGGCACACTTTAGAAAATCTCCCTTTTGGATTTGTGCATGTCTCACGTCCATTCTTACTATGTAATTTTCTTTATTCACCCCACTACTGTTTATAAAATATATAATTTGTGAATGGTCAAACTAAGTAAAAGTAGAGATAGTAGTGAGAAAATAAGGATAGAAGTTGACCTATGTTCTATGCTTAATCACTAGGATTTCTTTTTTAAGTACGAGGTTGGTATACTCCATTTTACAATAATTTGTGTCATATTTTGACTTCAAAAGAGCACAATCCATAATCACCAGACCCTACCGTTTTAGGAATAAGAAGCTTCTGTACCAGATCAATGAGATAACCAAGATTTTGAGGATTCAATTTGTATCAAATTCACTGAAACTTGCTGCAATTCATAAAAATCAACTCTTTAAGAAATGCCAGTCATGTCACAACCTTTGACTTCTCCGAAATACCGCTTTGTATATCCTGTACAATAAGTAGGAGTCTTAGCAAGTAAGGTATTCACTTTCATCCTCAGCCTTTTATCTTTTGCTCAGAAAAGAAGCCCTGCATAAAGTGCCGCAGTTGTTAGAATGCAGTATGGAGAGCATCAAAATGCTGCGCACTGAACAAGCCTGACTTTCATTTTTGTTCTTTCAATATGGATGAAGTAAACATGTTTTCCATGGAAAAGAAATGAGACCATTTTTATGTCCAAGTCAGCTGAGCTTATTTCTTAAGTAAAAATATCCAAAAACTTTCTTTGAGCTTTGAAACAACCTCTTAATACACTAGTAGTCGGTAAGATTAATTCATGAACAGGTCAAACATAATAAGAAAACTGGTTAGTATCTGGTAGTAAAGCCACAGATAGTCTAGCTAATCAACCAAATGAATTATTTAATTTTGCTACATACCTATCTTCCTTTCTGTGCTCACAATATATGGCCTCTTTGAAAAAAGCCACTCGACTATGTATAAGGAATTATAAATTAAATATCTTGTATGTGCTCCATTCAACTTGATTGGTCCTATTATAATATCAGCTTTGTAAATTACATTACATTTCATGTAGTGATTATACTTTTCTATAACCAATTGATTACTCAACAAATATGTTCTCATGTTAGCACTGTTTACAGAAACTTGATAGTGAAAACCAAAGAATTTGAATGGGTATTAACCTGATAACTCTATTTGAAAATGACACACTTTACAGCCTTCCAATTGTATGTTAGTGAAGCCTTAAAATTGTCTTACTTTGACGATCTTCCTAATTTAAAGGTAGATTCAGTGTCATTTCAGCTTTTCTCACTCCGGAGATGCATTCTTCTGTTGAGTAGTTTCTGCACTGCATTTGCCAGGAGCCAAGGATGAACATTTGCATTCTCGTGTGTGTGTGTATGTGTGTATGTGTGTGTGTGTGTGTGTGTGTGTGTGTGTGAGAGAGAGAGAGAGAGAGAGAGAGAGAGAGAGAGAGAACACTGAGATCGTCACCTCCACCATCACACATTCAGTTTAAATCTACAGTAACAGACTCGTACTCTAAGAAGGCTTGCTGTGTTTGTTTGCCAACTAGTATGCAGTACTTACAAGTCGGTGGTTTTATTGACATATTCCTTTCCATTCCTGTGGCTTTTAATTGAAACCCCTACTGTTTTGCCCAGCTTCACAAGTGCAGCATATAGAGTTTTGCATTAACTTTCCAGCTTAGACCAGAGGAACTTAGACTCCAGTTCATGTAATGAAACCTGTAGATTTTAGTGTATTTTTTCAGGAGATGTAATAATATGATGAGCTTTGTGTGTATGCTGGGAATTCATGGCCAAGTTAAAACTGAGTTTAAGACAAGTTTTTGTTTCAGCTTTCCAACACACACCATTATCCCTCCTTGTAGAGATGGAACTGGGTTCCTTTCTTCTACAGCCTTTTATAGCTGTTTCCTATTTGTAGTACTTCGGGTGCTGAGACGTAGGTAGGAAGGGAATCTTTTTTCTCTCTAAATTGTCAAGCTAGATGCACTGTGGTAATAGTTATTGCATCACTCTAAGGAGATGTGTTAATTGGTTCTATTACTGAATTGGAATGAAATAGGAATATTATTCATCTGTCTCTTTCCTCCTCTGGTTCCTATTTTGGCAATACAGAAATGATGATTGTATTTTCATACCAAACTTAACATATGCTTGAGTGATTCACAAAAGTAAATTTGATCAGCTCTTTCTCTTCTGTACTACTACTTGGACCAGTTTTCGCACTACATTAAAAGTGTAATCTTTTCCTTCCTCAACACTTTCACATGAACTTAAAATAAGAAACTATTAAAGTATGTCATCTCAACTGAAGGAGAAAGAGGAAACCTAGAGGGTCTCCCTTCCTCTATAGCTTTTCTGCTCAAGTCCCGAGCATCTCAAGGGGGCGTACTGGGAAGACACATGCTGTAGGTCTTATGTCTGTATTCATTTTCACAAGGGACAGTAAGTGAGCATCAGAAAGGGCCTAGGTTACCCAACATTTTCTCCAGTTTTCTGGGTAGAAATTCAACTGGATATAAGAAAAAAAGCAATATTAAAACTCACCACAAAATTGTATTACTACCCACCTTTCTACAAATCTCAATTTAAATTCTTATAATGCACGTGACAGTATAGGTTGATTTCCTTGGGATACTTTGAAAAGTTACTTGGGTTTACAGATGAAGCAACAAAATGCAATTTTAATATCAATACTACATATTTCTAATCCTATGAGAAAGATTAAAATGAAAATATTCCTTCTTTAGGGGCCAGGCAAGAATAAGCGCTTGCCTTGCAAGCTCAAGGACCTGAGTTCCATACCCAGTTCTGCCAAAAAAAAAAAAAAAAAAAAAATTAATGTAAGTTTCATTAGTTTAAGCAGTTAAATATGTAATTGTTCATTTCTATTTTTTAATTTTTTAAAAAATTTTTTTCTTCATATTCTATAGGGACTTAAAGTTCAACATACTAATACTTGATGGAAAATACCTGTTCCTTGTTATATCTAAGATGTTTGATATTCAGACAGACAGATAGTGAGATTAAGCTCAACTGCTTATGTTTGAGGGTAATAATAATAAGCTTCTTCTGGAGGGTTTACAACCTAAGATTGCAGATCAAAAATCAGAGAAAAAGAAGGTCTGCAAAGACAGTCAACATTTTGACCCTAGCCTTTCAAGGTCAGTGAGGACTCAAGACATAGGAAAACCTGTACTATAACATCATTTAATTCAGTTGTGTCCCAAATTTTCTGATCAAGGAAATTATGGGGCCACAGAGGAAAGTGATTGATGATGTAACATATGCTTAAGGAGTGTCACATGGAGAGAAATTGGTCAAGCAATGGCCGTGACTCGTCTACATGGTTGACGCTGACAAAGGACCTACAAACTGAGGGACAGGGTTTCAGGATAAATCCTGAGAGGATTTGACTGACCTTGTGAGATACAAAAGTTACATTGCTTGTTATATAGGTCTTGCTTTATCTTGATCTTAACCATCCAGCAGAAAAGGATAAAAACAAAGTATAAAAAGTAAAGCCATTTAATATGCTTTGTCATATTTTCTTCACAACTTTGTCAAAAGAAATTCAAAAACAATTTCATTTGACTGATTGGATTGGTCAGATTTACACATGTCACCTTTGAATCTCATCCTATAGATACTAATCAATTATTATAATTAAAGAAGAAAATTCTGTTTTTATTTTTATAATTTTATTTAATAACAAATAACAATGAGACAGCTTCAAAACCGATTAGTAGGACAAGGCTCAAGTCAACAACTTCTGACGTTGCCAGTTCTATGAATAACCCATTACTATTATGGACTACTGGACTATATTGGAATATTTTCTGAATTCACGCATCTGCAATATTTCAATGACAATGGAATGCCCTTCTCTGACTAAACAAATAAAAAGGGATACAAATGAATGGCCATTTTGTATCTGTGTATTCAAAGTAGTTAGGGTAGATATACATCTAGTTTCTCTTAATTCAGTGAATAGCAAGTTTTGTTCTAATAGCTTTTGTGGGCAGGATATCATGTCTGCATCTTGTACTATTATGAATAACCAGTTGTCTGAGAAGACAACAATATGCAATATATTAATTATTGACATTGTCCTACTATTTGGTTTTGAAGCTGTCTCATTGTTATTTGTTATTAAATAAAATTATAAAAATAAAAACAGAATTTTCTTCTTTAATTATAATAATTGATTAGTATCTATAGGATGAGATTCAAAGGTGACATGTGTAAATCTGACCAATCCAATCAGTCAAATGAAATTGTTTTTGAATTTCTTTTGACAAAGTTGTGAAGAACCATATCATATTTGAGATAACTAACACTGAAGTTAACTACCCGGCTTTGTAATCTGACCTCAGCACTTGGGTAATTCATATAATCAATTTGAAAACATTTATCAAAAAATGATATAAACTATGGTATTTTAAAAGACTATCTCCTATCCTTTTGCCATTAAATTTTGTTTTACCTTTTTTCCATCGAATAATAAAATTTTTGAAAATTATGACTAATCATGGTCTCAAATCAGCCTTTTAAAAGACGTACTTTCAATTTATATAAGATCATTTACTATAAAACAATGTAAAGTATGAACATTTTTAAAGATAATAACTCATTAGGATCCCGAATCAGTCTTCTAAAACATTTAATTTCCATTTGTCTATTCTGTTTTTTTCTTCTACTTTTCTTAGTGTATGAAGTTTTATTGGCTATCAGTCTTTGAGTTGACTATAAATGGCTGATTACAAGTTAATTTGATTTATAATTCTTTAAAGCTGAGTAATACTCCATTGTATAAAAATACCACATCTTTTTCATCCATTTCTCAAGTGACTGGTACTTTGTTTGCTTCCAAGATTTGGCTATCACAAATTGTGGTGCTATAAACATAGGTGCATGTATATCACTACGATATGATGTTTTCAGTTCTTTTGGGAAAATTCCAAGTAGGGGGATACTGTATTGAGTGATATTTCCAGTCCTAGTTTTTTAAGGAATCTCCACACTGAATTACATAATGGTTGCACTGGTCTACATTCTTACCAGCAGTAGAAAAAGGTTCCTTTTTCCCCACAGTCTCTCCATTTTGTAGTGGAAAAAAATATATATATATATCTATCTGTATATACAAAATAGGATAGATATACAGTTACTTTTTCTTAGTTCAATGAGAAGAAAAATTTCTACCAATAGTATTTAGACAAGATATCATGTCTGCATCTTGTACTCTGAACAACCACTATGAAGACAATAATATGCAGTGTATTAATTATTGTAACTGTCCTACTAACCTGTTTTAAAACTGTCTTGTTGCTATTTCTTTATCAATAAAATTAATAAAAATAAAAATAATAAGTTCAATTAAATTAATTCTTAAATTTTAAATTAAATTTTATATGTAGATGCAATATGTACAAACTTTAGTTTAGTGAGACCATGATTATATTTTCTTGTCAAATTAGAAAGTACTACTTAATAGTGATTATGTAATTTATACATGTATCTCATTGCAAGAGCTTCATTTATTTTCTTCCATTATTATTAATAGTGATGGTGTACATTATGGCTTTAGTATTATTATACAGTTTTATATGGAAGAGATGTTAGAGACTGATTTCATTATCACAAATGGAAAAGCTGATCTAGCACAAATAACAGGAGGAGAAGAGAGAGGGAAATAAAAAGGGAAAGAGAGAGGCCCTAATTTCTAAGAATGTAACCGAACAGCAAAATAGTAAAAGCATGTAATGAACCATGATGCTAGTGAAATTTTAAATGCAGGTGAAATACATTCCTTGAAAACCTTTACTTCAGATAAACTTGCACATAAATAATTTAAAATATTTCAAAATTTGAAATCTGAAAACTTTCCCCAAAAGTAACCACAGTTCTAGATGGCAGTGTGTCTACACAGAAATAGAAAAAATGAACATGGGAGTAGAAACACTGAAGAAGAGACAGAAAGGAAGGCTATACCACATTCATGAATTTAAAGACAATAGTTTTAAGATATATAAAGTCAGTGAGGTCTCAAATTTCAAATGAAAATTTTGCTATTGAAACTAATTTTATTTAGTTTTAGAACCATATTTTCAAGAGTAAAGCAGGAGAAAAGTGTCATCCAAAAAGCGTAAAGACTTACTCTGTCATCTCACAAGATTTACTATGAAATGTATCTTTTAAAGAATACAGTATTGATGCAAAGAAGGATGAATAGAACAGAGAAGTTTAAAAAAGGTCTATGAACACAGGTGGCCACTTTATTTACAATAAAGTTAACCCAGTGTTCATATCTGTAAGATTATCTGTGCAAGATTTTCCACCAATTGAATAGCCATGTACATGTTAGTTCTTCTGTATTTATTTTCAAATCCCAACAAAGTTAGTGACTTAAAACAATAAAAATTTAAGTTGCATGTAGCGCACTGCTAATAATCTCAGCACTCAGGAGGATGAGGCAACAGGATGACAAATTGGAGGTCCTGAGGCTACATATTGAGCTCAAGGCTAGCCTGCACTACTGAGTGAGACATAATCTTAAATCAAAGCAGAACAAAACACTAAACACCGAAATATATCATCTCACAATCTGGAAAACTGGAGACTGAGACTTTATTTGGCTGAACTCAAGTGTTTGCAGAGGTGCATTCATTCTGATGGTTAAGAGGGCAATCTATTTCCTTTCCTTTTTCAACTTCTGGGGACAACTTGCACTCCTAGGTTCATGAACTCATTCTTGCCACTTGAAATCCAGAAAGATTTGGGTGAATCTTTTTGCATTGCAGACTTTGTTGTTCTGTCTTATTTGCTGTTCCTACTTTTTAAATTCATTTTGGTTGCTTTAAGGTTCACATGGTTTATCTAGGATTATCTTTTAATTTTTTTAAGCTTTTAAAATATTTATTAAGGGGCTGGAGAGATGGCTCAGTAGAGTACGCACTCCCCTGGCAAGCTCAAGGGCCTGAGTTCAATCCTCAGTTCTGCCAAATAAAATAAAATAAAATAAAATGAAATATTTGTTTATTTATCTATTTATTTATTTGATACTGGGTTTCACTATGCAGCTCGAACTCATAGAGATCCTCCTGTCTCAGCCTCTCCTGCACAGGGATTAAGGCATGTGTCACCTCACCCAGTTTTGGTGGCAGGCATGGCACCCCCTGTCATCCAGGACCAGTATGGCATGCAGTATGTGGAATCTTGCCAGGCAGGTGTTTAGACTGCCAAGTTACCTCCCCACCCCTTATCTTTTCATTTTTAAGGTCAACTAATTAACAGCATTAATTTTATAGATAATCCTTTAAAAATTAATATCTAGAAATATCTTTTGTTTTACTTATTTATTTTTATCCTAAAGTAGGGTCATCCTATGCTGCACTGGCTACTTTTGAACTCCTGAGTTCCAGTGGTCTTCCTGCCTGAGTCTCTTGAGTGTTGGAATTATAGGTTGGGTAGGTACAGTTCACCATCTCATGCAAAATTAGGTCTTGCACATCTCAGTCCATTATAAGTTCTATTCTATGGATAGATCAGTGATCTCTGGACTTTTTGAACAACAAGGACAGATTTCCATGGACCAGGATAGGGGGAGACGATTCTAATATGATTCACATGCATTGCATTCATTGTGCACTTCATTTCTGTTATTATCACATGGTGATATTCAATGAAATAATTGTATAACTCACCACACTAAACAATCAATGGGAGCTCTGAGTTTATTTATTTACTTTTTCAACTAGACAGTCCCATCTGGGGTGATGGTGATAGTGTTGCTTATGTGTAGTCTAATTCATAATCTCATTTTTTTTGCACTGGTTTCATTGCAGAAAACCTTGCTCCACAAAGATAGGTTGTTTGTAAGGGAAGCAGAATTTCAAATGTTTCTAGGCCTGTGCCTCTCTGGATCCAGCCCAGGCCCACTGTATGAGTGAGAATTTCCTCCATGCTCTTGGAACCACTCCAACCTTCCAGACCCAGCCCAAGCCCATCATGTGAGTGAGAACTTCCACCACACCTGCAGGATCCCTCCAGACCCAGCCCAAGCCAAGGTCTGGCAACTGTGTGGAAGAGCTTCCTTGGTCCCCTACACCAACTAGACCTCTATAGATCCAGCCCAGGCCTGCCACATGAGTTAGATCTTTCACCACACTCTCTGGAACTCTCCACCCCTCCAGACCCTGTCCAAACCCAGGCCCTGAAAGTGTGTGTGTGTGTGTGTGTGAGCTTTCCCACTCCTCTGTGCCCACTAGATACCTCCAGACACAGCCAAGGCCTGGCATACAGGCCAGGGGTGAAACTCTGAAGGTGAAGTCCCTGCAGAGAGACTAGGGGCCAGAACCACCCAGGTAATCCAGGAGTAGAACATCTCACCAGACGGGCACAACAGGTTCATTTTCAAGGGCTACAGGATGAAGGAGCTGAGCATAGTAGCCAGACCCAAGCTAGGCACAACTGGATGAACTCAAACTTAGTGGACCTGCACCCAAATTTCAGTAGGTGCTAAGGTTATAACTGCACCAAAGCTCTACATCAAGACTCAGAAGACAGTGCTATACAAAATGGCAAAGAGAAGGAGCAAAATGCAATCTCAGGCCTCAAGCCCACCCAAAAGAGGTGCAGAGGACACTAGCACAGAAGCAATTGGGAATCACACAGCAGAAATCTCTGAATCAATGGCGACTGAAGTAAAGAAACAACAGCAGAAATGTATAGAGGAACTCAGATCAGAAATAACCTTTGAAATAAAAAAATAAATCTCTGAATTAATAGCAAATTAAGGAAAGAATCAAATGCAGAAATACATGGAGGAAATCAGATCAGAAATAATTTTTCTAGAAAAAGAATTAATAACTGCTTCTCAAGAAGACACTGATAAAAAAAATAGAGGAAATTAGAAAATCAATGGATTTCTTGAATGAGCAATACATGAAAGAAAGAGATTGCATGAAGCAGAGTCAAACAGATAGAGAGGAACTAAAATCTCAATCACAACCTTACAAAACTGTTTGAGTGAAAGTGAAGACAGTTTCAGATCTTGAAGATGCTGGTCCAGCTAGTGAAAAGGTAAGAAAAGAACTCTTAAAAACAACTAGGATGCAGGAAAAATAACTCATTACCTGCATGACAATGCAAAGATGAACAGCGTGAGACTAATAAGCATCAATGAGAAAGGAGTCAATACAAATGATATAAAAAGAATATGGACCGAAGTAATAGCAGAAAACTTCCCAAATATGAGGAAACAATCTGACATTCAGATAAATGAAGCCTACAAACCTCTAAATAACTTCAACTCAATTAAAAACACACTGAGACATAGAATAGTCAAGATCCCAGAAATCCAGCACAAGAACAATATACTGAAAGCCACTAGAGAAAAGAAACAGATCAAATTAAGAGGAAACCCCATCTGAATAATAACAGACTTCTCTTTATAGAAAACAAAGGCAAAATGGCCATATAGCTGAGTACTTAAAGTACTATGTCAAAACAAATTCCAGCACAGACTACTATACCCTGCAAAACTCTCTTTCAAGTTTGATGCAGAACTGAAATACTTCCATGACAAAGAATAGCAAATGAATTTCATGATGACAAAGCCAACCCTACACAGACTACTAAAAGATGTTCTATAGTTTAGAAAGGGACAAAATTATCAGAACTTCACAAATAGGAACAGAAGGAACTCACTAAAAAGGACAAACTATTAAACACAGGAGAAAAAGAGGTAAACAACAGCAGGTAAACAATGTCGATCATAACTCAATACATCTCAATTATAACCATCAATGTAAATGCACTCAATTCACCAATTAAAAGAAATAAACTAGCACAGCGGATTAGGGAAAAAATCCAATAATATGCTGTTGGAAACACACTTAACTCATAAAGAAATTCAGAGGCTGAAAGTCAAAGATGATAAACAACGCCACATGCCTCAGCGCCTCAGAAAAAAGCAAGGGTCACAATCCTGTTCTCTGACAGTCTCAACTTCAAACCAAGAATCAAAGGAAATAAAGAAGCCTACTATATACTAATTCAGGGCAAAATTCAAGAGGAAGAGGTAACACTCATAAATGTATACTCAACAAATATGGGAGCACCCAACTATAAAAGAAATATCCTAATGGACATGAAAAATCTAATATCCACTACCACAGTCTAAACACCAGACCTTAACAGTCCCTTATCCCAAAAAACCTGGGTGAAGCAGACAACAAATTAGCAAAGAACTAGCAGAACTGAACCAGAGCTTAGAAGAAATGGACTTAATGGACATATACTGAGTGTTGCACCCAACCACATCTGAATACACATTTTCTTCAGCTGCATACAGGTCATTTTCTAAAATAGACCACATACTAGTTCATAGGTCATGCTTAAGCATATGCAAGAAAACAGAAATTATCCCATGCATATTATCTGACCACAGTACAATGAAACTGGAAATAAATGACAAAAGAAACCAGAAAGAAACCCCAAATACATGGAAATTAAACAACACTCTACTCAGCAATCAGTGAGTCACAGGTGAAATTAAACAAGAAATTGAACAATATGTACAAGGCAATGAAAAGTCAAGCACAACTTATCAGAAATTGTGGGATGAAATGAAAGCAGTTCTGAGAGGGAAATTTTTAGCTATGAAATCACATATTAGGAAAGCAATGGGAAAAATAAACACACAAATGCTCCACCTCCAACATCTAGAAAAGGAAAAGTAAACCAAACCCGGAGCCCAAAGGTGGGAATAAATCATAGAGATTAGAGCAAAAATTAATTCAATCTGGATGAAGAAAAGCTTCAAAGAATTAATGAATCAAAAGTTGGCTCTTTGAAAGATTAAATAAAATTCATAATTCCCTAGCTATCCTCATCAAAAAGAGGAAAGCAAAAATTCAAATACAAGCAATAAGGAATGAAAAGGGTATATTTACCACAGACACCAGAAATTCAGAAGATTGTCAATAGCATTTTAAGAACCTTTACTCTCACACAATAGAAGTCACAGAAGAAATGGACAGATTCCTAGAAAGGTACAAATTACCAAAACTGAATCAAGAAGACATAACAACTTTCGATAACCCAATAACAGCTAATGAAATATGAAATGTAACAAAAAGCCTACTGACAAAGAAAGGTCCATGTCTGGATGGATTCACAGCTGAATTTTACAAGAAATTTATGAAGGATATCATCCATATACTCCTCAAACTCTTCAGTGAAATTGAAAAGAAGTAATTGTCCCAAAATCTCTCCTGGAGGAAAATATTATACTGATACCAAAACCAGAGAAAGATGCAACTAAAAAAGAGAAGTACAGGTCAATCTCCCTCATGAACAGAGATGCAAAAATCCTTAAATAAATCTAGAGAATAGAATACAGCAAATCATCAAGAAGATTATACACCACAACCAGGTAGGATTCATCCTCGGATGGTTCAATATTCACCAATCTATAAGTATAATACACTATACCAATAGAGTGAAATCTAAAAACCACATGATCATCTCAATTGATGCAGAAAAGGCTTTTGACAAAGTCTAACCCTCATTCATATTTAATGTCCTACAGAATAGTTGGCCTCTACTTCAATCTGATAAAAGCCATCTATGACAACCCAATGGCTATCTTAATTCTAAATGGGGAAAAACTGAAATCTTTTAGTTTCAGATCTGGTACAAGACAAGGGTGTCCTCTATCACCAGTTCTATTCAATACCATTCTGAAATTATTAGCTAGACTCATTATCAAGAGAGAGAAATAAAATTAATAAAATAAGTAAAGAAGTTAAATTATCATTATTTACAGATGATATGATTCTTTACTTGGGAGACCCAAAAAGTCTACTAGGAAGCTACTAGAATTGATGCACAAATGCAGTAGCATAGCATGATAGAAAGTCAATACTCAAACGTCAATAGATCTACACAGATCACAAACACACTTACAGGGAAATTAGGGAAACAATACCTTTTAGAATAGCATCACAGAAAATGGAAGAAGTCAAAGATCTTTTCAAGGAAAATTATAGTACTCTGAGAAAAGTGATTGTAGAGAACCAACATTGTAAAGATGGCCATACTCCCAAAATTACTGTATAGATTTAAAGCAATCCCTTTCAATCTATCACCAACATATCTCCCAGACCTAGATAAATCATTCCTAAAATTTATTTGGAACCAGAAAAGACCTAGAATAGCAAAGGCAATCCTGGGCATCAAGTATTTCTAGGACCACCTCAGGAGCTTTTATAGAATATATGAAGATTTGATGGTGTCTCCAACACTCTTAGGGCCAGAGTCTTAAGAGCTCTCAAGCAGTTGACCCTTTTCTGTCAAGGCTGAGGTTGGTTCACCTGGCTTATTTACAAATTGGCTGAAGTTATGTTCATTCCAAATTTAGGGATCTCTTGTTGGGAAGTAATGCTCAAGCTCTTCTGAAAGTGAAGATAGATGAGCATGCTCTAGCTAGGAGAAATAAGGCCCGATATCAGTCTTTTTCAAAATCTCTCCTGATGTTTCAAGTATATCAAAAATTCCAGTATTACGGCCAGCCAAATAGCTCAGTGGATTAAGCAGATGCAGGGGCCAGGAGTTTGATCCCTGGGTCTGCCGTTCTTCTCTACCCCTGGGGTGCACAGAGATGGTGATTGAGACTGGGGATAGTGGCATGCACCTGTAATCCCAGCACTTGGGAGGCTGTAAACCGGAGGCTCACTAAGAGTCTGATTTATGCAGTGAGACTCTGTACATCCTGTACATCCTGTCCTAAATACAAAAAGAAAGAAAAAAAATTCCAGCATTCACCAATCACTCCCATAATTCCAGCTTGGCTTACAATGTAGCCACTTTATCTGTTGCCTTGACAGTAAATGCTATCCTTTTTCCAAGTGGCAGATTGAGTTTGTTGAGAAGGTTGAGTATGTCACATGAAAAGAAAGTTTTGTGACACTGAAATATGCTGCCAGAAGAGATTTTTTAAAAAAAGAAACCTCCAGAGTGGCTCTTTAAACTCGGGTACTCTTGTCTTTCAAAAACCATCATACTTCTAAGTATCAAAAGAGACATGTGTGCTCTATGCCCATCTCTTTATAGATCTGTGACATGTAATTTAATGTGTTTGATAAATTTAATCACATCCTGCAAGATATTGTAAATTCAGGTGATTTTTTTTTTTTATTTTGGCTAGCTAGCATTTGTCTATGGATAGTACACTGCAGAGATTCATTTTAAGGCAATCTTTTTGACCCATGTAGTGACCAGAAAACCACCTGTCCCGGGGGTGGGGAGAACCCTGCCAATGCATACACCTATGAAATGGGATAAATTCTGATTTCTTGATATGTAAGCACTCAAATACTTAAATAGATCTGTAGCTGGGGTGTTGGTGGGCTACAATATTTATCTTCATATACAACCTCTTGAAAAATATATGGCAGAAAAACAGCCATTGATAGCACAAAAACAGTCAACATCAGTAGATCCATCAGCCTGGGCTGCATACCTTTGTGACTCATTAATCCTGTCTTACGATTGGGCCTTCTATCGTTTCATCTTGCTGTACTGTTAGACAGCAGAGGAACATGTGCCCACCTTTGAGTTATAGCATCTCCTAAAAGTTCATAAGAGATGTTCTCAGCAGTGGGCTAAGAATTTTGATATGCTCAACCACAGTACACCTCTTTCACTAAAGGCAACTCTGCACTTTTCTGGAGTCTTGTATATTTAGAAAGCTCTGCAAAAATCCATCTTTGGCCTTTCCTTCCTTGAAATGATTGGTGAACATTAAATGTAATTTATCTTTTATGTTCTTCAACAATGTTTCTTAACTAATGCTCTGCAGTCCCATTATGAGAAGGCTTCTAATACAAATATGCATAATTTTAAAACACATATCTTTGATGTTTTTTAACCCCAGTTGTTCTGGTGTTGTTTGGTTCTGTTGCTAGACTGTAAGCTTCAAGAAAGTAGCCAATATTTGTTTTTGTTCATAGCATAATTTGTTCAGAAGGTGAGCTGTGCACATAGTAGAGCTTAATAAAATATAAATTGAAAGAGACACTGAGCAATGTTTTTCCTCTTTGGAAGAATTTTTTCCAGTGGAGCTTTCATTCTGCCAACATAGTACTAGTTTATGGTGAAGTTGAAGCCATGAGGCCTAAATTCAAAGATTTTTCCCCTGGGTTGGCCAGATATCTCAGTGGGCTGAAGCTCTTGCTTAAGCATAGCTCAGCTCCTGGGCATGCTGTGCAGCCTCTGTCCCCATGGCACTCTGAGATGGCGATTGAGACTGTGCATAGTGGTGCGCACCTGTAATCCCAGCCCTTGGGAGGCTGAAAACAGCAGAATCACCACGAGTCAGATCTATGTAGTGAGATCCTATAGACCTTGTATTAAAAAAAAAGACTTTTTTCCTCAAGGGAATGTGGATATTAATGCTGAAAATAAACATGAATAAGTTCTAAATCTATTTTTTTAAAAATCACAATTTTACTTTTTTGGGGGAGCATTACCAATTCAGAAAATGTTAATGAAGGACATTTGTTGTATATATTTGTTTAATTCAGTGCTTCTGTGTCGGCGTGTTCAGCCCTATAAGTCATGACTACAAATATGAGTTCACTCAATTTATCAGGATCTGTACAGAGAGCAGATTGTCATGGGCAAATAGGTTACTGAGGAGAGTGATAATACAGCTGATGATACAGTGTTTTCTAGATATGAGCAATAGCAATGAGAAAGAGAGGATCTATTAAACCTTGGACATATCCTCAAGAACTTGGTAAATACACTGAACTATAGATATTATACACAATTGCCACGAGTTCCATTAAAAATTCCATTGCCATTAGTTCCCAGCCCTTGAGTACCCTAGTCCCATCATGCTTGCCACTTCCTGAAGAAGTCCTGGACGTCCTCTGTTATATCTTTATTTACACCTCTTGCCCGCTTGGATAGCCTCACTCCATCTAAATCGTTTACTTTTCAAGGTCATTTTGACTTTGGAGAAGGTCCAGCAGCGACATGGTGGTAGATTTGGTGAATAAAGTAAATGAAGACACAATAATATTTTTACCAACCTTCCTGTCTTCTGGATGGTACTTGGCTGCAGATTCACTGTATTTTTGTTCACAAAATTTGCAAAGATACTTATGAATGAGGCAGCTTGTTTGACTGTTAGGGATTTAACAATCTAAAATATGTAGGTGCATAGTGAAGCAATATTCATATACCTGAAACAAAGACTTGGGATGGGGTAAGGAAGGATGGTGTGTAAAACTTAGAGTTATATTCTTCCTTTATTCAACTTTAGTTTTGGAATATTTTTTAAAACAGTGATAGAGTCATTTATCACTTACTATGTATCAGAGACTTCTTTATAAATCAGGAATTATTTTATCTAGCATGGGAAAATGATGCTCTCGGTTCAAACTATAAAGATTATCTAATATGAAGTATGAACAGAAAGCTCAAATGAGTAAGATATTAATTTGTTTTTCTATTTTCATGTTTTGTTATGTAAGAGAAAGCAAACTATAGTGCAAAAGAGTACAGACAAGAGTGAGCCTATCTCATTTGAAATCATGGTTGTACCAGTTACTCTATGAATTTTAATTTACCTACTATAGGAGTCACTTCCTGGTCCTTGTCTTGGTCCAAGAAGCCCATGTTTTCCCAAAGTTATATTATTGGAATCCCATCAAGTTAATTCCAATCAACCACTTTCAATGCAACCCACGGCAAGAATAAAGACACTAAATTATATTTTCAATCATTGGGGAGTCAAGAGGCTCTAAGTTCAGCCATGAAGATGGCTTCCCAGAACAAAGAGAGCGACCCAGGGCCTCACCTAGTTGGTATTGAGTGGGGGAGTGACTGGAGGAGAATTGTGGGGAGTAGGTGACTCTGTGAGCTGAGCTAGGTTGGCGGCCTACATGTACCTCTGCCATGTACAGAGAGGATATGCAGAGAGAGTAATCTGCATTATACTATTATGCCATTGAGGTAGCATTTAATGTTTTAGGTGGCCTGGTACTTCAGCTTTGATGTAGTATTTCAAGCCCCAGGAAGTCATAGCTTCTATCTTGAGGCTCCATCCCAGCTGGCAGTGCGGAGCATTAGCTCTACCATCCCATCTCGACCAGACTCATGTTAAGGAGCTGCAGGTTTACCAGGGAAACACGCATGCCACCTTCAAAGACTATTACCAGCACCTCAGCTAGACCAATACACTTTGCTTAAAGCCAATTGAAGGATAAACAGAAGTTCTAGCCAGCTCTGTACATAACGGTACTAGGAAATAGGGTCAGGCTCAGTCAAAATGGAGACAGTTGCTCTTCTTTCAAGGAGAGCTGCTCAGGTGGTCCTCCACACCTATTCTGGAAAATTAATAACAGCTAGAATTTTTTTGTTTCTCCTCTCCAATATGAGGACCATTGGAGCACAGGTATGACACAGTTCCAGTTTTATTATGTCAACGGGCAAGTAGTTGTATACATTTATGGAGCAGAGTGAAAAGTTTTGGTATGTGTATGCACCGTGGAATGACTATGCCAAGTTAATGAACACAGTTGTCAGCTTACACAGATTAGTTTGAGAAGAGAATATTACAAGCACACACTCATATTTCTTGTAGCCCTGCCAGGACCACGGTTCATAGCTTAAGAACCAACAGTTTAGTCTCTTTTCTCTTAGAAGTTGCACTCTCCAAGCTGTGAAACATAATATAAGAAAACAAACTATTTCAGTGCTGGAGAGATCAGGTGCCAGTGCCTAGTTGGCATTCTTAGGGAGCCCAGCTTTCCCACTATGTTTTCTGGTATGCTGGGTACAGGAGTGAAACAAACCAGGACCCTCCTTCATCTGGACTTACCCTTCTCCAGTTCAGTGCAGCTTAGTCCTCTTTATCAGTGTCCTGAGGATGCAAGAATTATCCAGTTCAGGATGGCCAAAGAGCTCAGTGTATTAAAGCACCTTCGAACAGGAGCAGGGGCTGGGGTCCGATCCCTGCTCCTGCTGTACTGACCCTGGCCCTGGCAATTGAGGCTGGGTGTGGTGGCGTGCACCTATAATCCCAGCTCTTGAGAGGCTGTAAACAGGTGTATTACTAGGAGTCTGATCTATTAGTGAGACCCTGAGCACCCTATAGACCTTTCCCTAAGATACAGAAAAAAAAGAATTATCCAATTCAAACTTATGTCAGTTCTCAACTCAGAAGATCATAAACTGTAATAAAATAACTATTGTTATAAACCAACTCACTAGGGGGAATTATAATAGTTACTTTATTGTGGGATTCTCTGACAAGATATGTATAATATCACTTAAAATGTGTAATACATAATAAACTGTTAAATAGTAGCTATCTTAAGAGCTAATTTTTTTTAAATATCTCATTTAGGGATGAAGGATGGTTTTGATGTACTAAATCAAGAAATTCCTGGATTCTGCACTAATCCTAATGCAAATTCATAAGGCCCCAATCTCAATCTTAGACTAATTACATTGAGTCCCATGTAGCAAACATACTGTCTCAGTTGGGAGTCCCTCAGAAGCAGAGGCTGAGTATGGAGGCAGCGTCAAGAAGTTTTCTCGAGGACTAACACACTCCGGTGTAGAGTTGGGAAGGGAGGTAGAGGAAGCGGGCAATGAAGGGGGGAGCATGAAGCCACTGTCCATGGATAACCAGAGCCAAATTCTAAAGGGAATCTCTGGAGTCAGCATAGAACAGGCTCTTCTGAATGATTTCACCCAGGGAGAAATGCAGGCGAGTCATTAAAATTCCTATTCTAATCGTTGAGAAAGGGCTGCCAAGGTGTCATCTATTAAATCATTTTTTAAAAAATTTTATTCCTTTTAATGTGAAAAAAGAAAAAGCAGCAATGGAACAGTTTCAAAACAGGTTAGTAGGACGGTTACAGTAATTAATACATTGCATATTGTTGTCTTTTTTTTTTTTTTCTTGTGGTAATGGGGATTGAACTCAAGACCTTGCAGTTGCCAGGCAAGTGCTTATTGTACTGAGTTATCTCCCTAGCCCTGCACATTGTTGTCTTTGTAGTAGTTGTTCAGAGGAAAAGATGTAGACATGATATCTTGCCTACAAGATTACAATATTACAGGCCCCGCCCAGCTCCTGAGACCGGCCAGAGACAGCGCGGCCAACTCCGCCATCTTGCTCCATCCCGCCCGCCCCCGCCCAGCTCCTGAGACCGGCCAGAGACAGCGCG
>PVKA01036089.1:0-22100 GCA_004027165.1 Ctenomys sociabilis
CTCAGGGTTTATCTTGTAGTCCTGTACATTATTCTGTAGTTCCTTTGTCTGTGTCATCCATGTGGATGAGTCACGGCCAATGCTTGACCAGAATGCTCTCTGTGAGAGCCTGAGAAAAAGATTTCTCTTCATGTGACTCTCCCCAGGCACACTATAGAACTTCAATCTCTTTCCTCTGTGGCTCCACAATCTCCTTGCTTGGTTGATTTTTTTGTATAGCTGATCTACCTGTTTGTGGCAAGGGGGTGGCAAAATCTCCCACTATGATTATGTTATTGCTCATTTGATTTTTTAATGTCTATAAAAATGTGACTACAGGTGGGATGCTTCTACAGTGTGTGTATATATATTTAAAATTTTTATCTCTTCCTCCTGTAGCTGTTTTTTTCTTTGTGTGTGTGTGTGTGGAACTAGGGTTTGAACTCAGGCCTTTGAGCTTGCCAGGGAAGTAATTATTCTACTGAGCCATCTCCCTTGCCCCCCTCTTGCAGTTTTCCCCTAACAGGTATGTAGTCTCCTTCTTTATTTCTTTTAAGCACCCTTGGCTTGAAATTGATATTATCAGCATCCACAAGAGGTATTCCTCATTTTTTACTGGATTCCTGTTACGTGGAGTACTGTTTTCCATCCTTTAGCATTCTGTCTGTTAATTCTTTTTTTTTTTTTTTTTTTTTGAGTTAAATGTATTTCTTGTATGCAGCATATTGTTGGATTTTGTTTCTTTATCTACTCTGCCAGTCTGCTTCTTTTGACTGGTGAACTAAGGCCATTTACATTGATAGTGCTCACTGGTGTGCACTTGGTTATTTTTGTCATGTCGTTTTCCTACTCTAGGATCACTGCCTTTCTCCTTTGCTTAATTGCTTGCTCTACCTTGTTGATCTCTTATGCTGCTGCGGTCATCTTTGTCTGTTTCTAAAATATCTGTTTCTAAAGTAGCACCCTTTGTAGGGTTTGTTTGGTTGTCATGAATTTCTTCAGTTGTTGTCATGGAAGTATATATCTCTCCACTGATTTTGATAGATAGTTTTACAGGGCACATCTACCTGGGTTGGAAGTTGTTTTCTTTTAGTACTTGAAAATCTCACTCCAAGCTTTTGTTCATTTGATGGTCTGTGTTGAGAAATCGGCTATGATTCTGATGGACTTTCCATCATAGGTAATCAGTTTCCTCTTTCTGACAAATTTTAATATTCTGTTATTTTGGATATTGATTATCATGTTTCTGGATGAAGATTTATCTGGTTTATGACCAGCCAGAGTTCTATGTGCCTCACTTAGGTGTATTACAGATTCGTTCCCATGCTTGATATATTTTCTGCTACTACTTCTGCACTCTTCTTATGACATTTGTGTTAACTCCAGCTATTTCATCAATACCTACTAGTTTTATATTATTTTTTCTGTGCATCATCTTGCAGCTGTTGTGCTGTTATTTTGTGTTAGTTTTAAGGGCTCTTTCCTTTCATGCTCACTAGTTGTCATACCATCTTCAAGGTATGAAATTCTATCCTGTGTTTCACTCCAGAGGTTCTGCCAGCTTCAGTGGAATTCTTACTGACCCAAATATCTTTTTGAATTTATTTCATGCATTCTATTTGTTTTCTGTGTTGTTCATTTAATGTTTCCATCGTTTTCTAATTCCCTTCTATTTTTAATATATTTCTTCCTTAGATTTTTGAGCAATTTTTCATCATTGTTTTCATTTCCTTTTTTACCTGAAAGATTATTTCTGATGTTATTTCCTCCATAGCCTGATGAGGTTGTGTCTTTTCTTCAGTTGCTATCATCTCCAAGATTTCCAGGTGTGACCATAAGTTCTATGACATTGTCTCCTGGTCTTGCCTTTTTACATTTCAGAAACTCCCAGTATTGTTCCTGACTTTGCAGTGATGATAAGCGCTGAGGGTAGGTGAGCAAGACTCTTAGAGAGTGGGAGGGCAGGGTAGGCTTACCAAAGCTCCCATAGTGTGGGATTCAGTGTGGCTCACAAGATGCCCTTGGCAGTCCTCCAGGACAAGAGAGGGAGCTGGGTCTCTTCTGAGCTCCAGCAAGAAGTAGAGGGCAAGAGAATCCCACCAGCCTCCCCATCCCCAGCTGTCTTCAAGGTGAGCATGGGTAGCTGGGTCTCAAGAGCTCCAATGATAGTGGAGGTGAACTAAGACTCTCCTATTCTACAAGAGCTCGTAGGAAAGGAGAAAAACTTCCACATTGATTTCTCAGTAGCATGAGATTCCTTTTGTGAACCACTGACACAGCAATCCAGTGGACAGACTGCACCCTTAAGTGTTCAATGATTCAGGCTGTTTTTAATCCTGTCTAGGAGAAAAAGACAGAGATAAAGACAGAGATCAATTCTAGGCTTATCCTATGTGGATCCTTTCTTTATGTTCTTGCTATGTAAACTACCACTTTCTCAGAGAATTGAATTTAACCTTGTCTTATGTTTTGTACACAACTTTCTGTACATAATATGTTGGCATTATTCTGACATACCATAAATACCATGATAGTTTATTATGAAAAATACAGATATTATTCATTTGAGGGAACTTTTAATTTTACCATTTATGCATTCATTTTCCAGCAATTTAATTTTGTACTTACTCATCCACCAGTTTATTCACTCATTCATTAACATACCTCAGAGGCAACTTGTGTAAATGATTGTGTGTCAATTAAAAGGAAAGCAAGAACTTGAAGGCTAGACAATGAAGAGAGAGCAAGAGCTAAGAAACATGACAGAGGCAAAGCTATACAGTTATATATACAAGATGGGTAAGGCAATGATCCTGAGAATCTTCAGAAGATTGTCGAATCTAGCAGTTAATTTGGAAGGATTCTCACCCTGACTAACTATATATGCTAATACCTGTGAAGTAAACAAGTGCACTGAAGATGGCAGTTTGTAATAGTAAGTTCATGCTTGGAGTGCCTGTCTTTCTGATCTTCTGAATATGTGCTATTTGTAATGACATGCCAGTTGCTGCCATGCTGTCTCTTGGGTAAATGCTTTTTTAAAAAGATTATATACAATGTTGTATAGTTAGATTTCTAAACTGACATGTAAACATATATAATTGCATTTATGGTATGTCAGAATAATGCCAACATATTATGTACAGAAAGTTGTGTATAAAACATAAGACAAGGTTAAATTCAATTCTCTGAGAAAGTGGTAGTTTACATAGCAAGAACATAAAGAAAGGATCCACATAGGATAAGCCTAGAATTGATCTCTGTCTTTATCTCTGTCTTTTTCTCCTAGACAGGATTAAAAATATATTTTACCTTTTTAAAAATTTTTTATGTAATATTTTGTTAAATAAATTTTAACATATCAATACTTGTTGAAAAATGCCTGTTCCATGCTAAGCATAAGATGGTTGATATTCAGACATATAGTGAGGTTAAACTCAACAGCCTAGGTTGTACAGTAATAACAATAAGCTTCTCTTCTAGAGTGTTGACAACCTAAGCTTGCAGACCAAAAATTAGAGAAAAAAGGACGGCCACAAGGGCAACCAACATTTTGGCCCTAACCTTTCAAGTTCAACTAAGACTCAGAACATATGAGAACCTGTACTGTAACATCATGCAACTCAGTTGTGTCCCAAATTTTCTGATCAAGGAGATTATGGGGCCAAAGAGGAAAGTGATCGAGGATGTAGAGTTTGTCTAAGGAGAGTTACATGGAGAGAAAACATACTCTCAGGCTTTTACAGAAAACAAATTGGTCAAGCAATGGCCATGACTCTTCCACATGGCTGACACTGAAGAAAGGATCTACAAACTGTGGTACAGTGTCTCAGGATAAATTCTGAGGGGATTTGACTGACCTTAATTAGATACAAAAACTACAATACATAGGTCTTACTTTATCTTTGTCTTAACCATCCAACAGAAAAGTATAAAAACAAAGTATAAGAAATAAAGCTCTATTATTATGCTGAGCTATAAAAGATTGAAGTCAACAACTTCTGACATTGCCAGACATATTTAAAACCCAATACTATTATGGACTACTGGACTATTTTGGAATATTTTGCTGAATTCACACACCTATAATATTTATATGACAAAATTAAACAAAAAAGGGGATACCATTGAATAACCATTTTGTATCTGTAGATTCAAAATGGTTAAGATGGATATACAGCTATCTTGTCTTAATTCAATGAATGGAGGGAACTGTTCTAATAGTGTTTGTAAATAGAACATCATGTCTGCATCTTGTACAACAAATAACCACTAAGAAAACAATATGCAATGTATTAACTATTGAATCTGTCCTACTAATTTGATTTGAAACTGTCTCATTGCCATTTGTTTTTCAATAAAATTATGGAAAAAAATATTATGTGAGATTTAGTATTGTCAAAACAAGACCTTAATCACACAAACCTTTCAGATCACTGAAGTACAGTGAAAGTGAATAATTATAACCTAGAGATTGAAAGGTATTCAGTAATATAAAACAGGAATGAAAATGCATTCTTGTGATGAATGAGACTGGAAGAGAAAGAACATATTGACTGCTAGAGTTATTAGCACAGGCTTCATATAAAAGGTAACTTGTTAACTGAAGTAGGCTAGCACAGAAACAGGGGAAGGGTATTCCAGGGCAAGAACACAGCTGCTTTGAAAGGATAAGAACGTGAGAGGACATTGTGCCTGTTCTGAAGAAGACTCCAATGTCTAGAGACTTACATAGCAGAAAGGACAGGAGGTTGGCAATGGAAAACATAGATAGTTGTGAAAGAAGCCAGAAAAAAAGGAGAAATCATCCTAGGATATTTTATTTATTTTGAAAGCAACCAAAAGAATGTTAAGAAAAGTGACTTTCTGTTTAATACCTTGTAAGACCCAACTGTGAAAGCAACTCAGTTTTCCAGCATCAGGTTTAAGTCATGTTGGAAGTTATCAGACTCCTTAATTTAAAAAATAAAATCACAGTCTAGAGGTAAGTGGCTTAATAGAATTTCCCATCCATTTATGACCAAGACTCATGACGATACCGTTTCTTCATAGAAAATCATTAATTACCCTGGCATAAGAACATTAATCATAATACTTTCTTTTGTTAAATTCTGATATTCTTGAATACATAATTTACTGGTCAAGACACAGAAATGTTCGATTCAGAATAATTGAAGGCATTGCTGAAAGATATATTGCTTAATCTGTATCTGAATAATAAACTTACATATGATAAGCAAACATTCATCATAATTCAAATGTATTTCTAGCCTGGATTTCATATAAACAAATAGCCACACAATTGGAAACTTGGTTTTTCCCTGGTTATGTCCCAGATAGTTCCTAGCTGAAACATGGAAATTCATAAGGAGCTACACTTTGCATTGCATGCATGTCTCAGTTATTCTTCTGTCATTGCTGAGACAAATACCTGACACTCAAGATGAAGGAAGGAAAATTTTATTGAACTACAGTTATGGGAAGTTTCAGTCAATACTCAGCTGGCTCCAGGGTAGAGCTGCACTTGGCAGAGGACAACCTTTCATGGCAGCGGCAAAGAGCAGAGAGTGAAGGGAGTGGCAGCAGCTCAGGCAGGGAGTTAGCTTCTCTCCCCTCCTTACTCTGTAATGCAAATTACCTGCCTCGGGGCAGGTACAGCATCCACAATAGTCAATTACACACTCCAGAAGCCAACCCATGACACCTGTGCACAAACCATAATGATGCAATACTTCAGATCCAAGAGAAAGCAAAGAAGAAAGGGCATCACAGTCAATGTACAAACACAGTCTCCCAAGGAACTATGTCTTTCAGGTAGGCTACTGCTCTCAAATCATGGATACAATATTTCAAAAGAGGACAGACTAAACAGTAGCCATGCAGCTTAAGTTACCTGGACCATGTCATGTCAAGCTTGACTTTGTATGGTATTATATAAGAAAGAACAGTTTAAGAAGCCCTGAGATTCATTGTTCAGGATAAAAAAAAAAAAAAGACAACATAGTTTTCTGTAACAAGAAAAGGAATATTTCAGAAAGGGATAAAAGAAGGCAAACATATAATAATATAGTACTACACCACTCATGGATGTGTTATAGCAATGAGCTTACTACTAACTAGGTAAGTTACCATAGTAATGTATTGTGCAATGTTTCTTGAAGCTAGAAATCTGAAATGAAGTTGTCCACAGGTTGGAGCCTTTGTAGAGCTTTAAGGAAGAATGCATATCATGATTTTTTCCTGTCTCCTGGCACTTGGTTGTACTTCTGGCATTCCTTCACTTCAGCCCTCACCCCTCCACCACCTGCATCTTCCAGGGATGACCTTCCCTTCCTTTCTGTGTCCAAATGTGCTGCAATCATACTGAATGAAATCCTACCTGATGGGATAAAATATTTAGAGAATCACAGGTGCTAACTCAATATGGATTCTGTATAGAAATATTTTTTTGGTGTGGGGTGGAGATCAGAGGAAGAAAATGGACAGGAGGAAGCCAGCCTATGAGTTTCACCCAAGTTCTGGGGGCAAACAAGGATGCACAACAAAACAAGTTAGTTTAGAAAGTGCGAGCCACAAGGCTCTTGCTTCTGGCAGACGGAGATGCCTAAACATTTGTCTCACTGCACTTCTATTTACATAGACACAGGAGCAGGCAATTAGAGAAGCACAAGACCTATCTGCCTCCTGTTATCCACAGTGCATGACCAGGAAGACACCATGATCTCAGGTGTGTTGACTTTTTCCTGGAGTGTGCAGTGTGCAGCCCACCTGTGAGCCTCTGGAGGAGTGCAGCTTGGGCCTCCTCCCTTGACCTCCCAGAGGAGTCAGTTAGGCCTCAATCCTCATCACCTGGCCTCCTGCAAAGGGTGGCCACTGTACACGACACAGAGCAGAGGTACTCACTGCAGTGGTTTGCAGTGAGATCTGGCAGTTCTGGTCACCCTTTATCAATTGTATGTCCAGTAACACTATTAAATCTTTCATAAACTAACTATGCACAATATCCATATAAAGTAGCCAATTTATTCTCGGTACACAAATGATTTAGAAAAAACTAGCAGTTTCAAAACAATTAAGTAAGAGTAGAGTCAAGTTTTACATGGTTTCTAAAAATATGCTATTTCCTTCTCTGTCTTCTAGTCTTCTTTTTTAATGATCTACAACAGATCTTAGAGCTTTCAGGTCTTGCCAGAGGATCTGAGGGCCAAAGGGGAAGAACAGCAGCAGAAGGGGAAGGACCTTGGCACACGAGATTAGCACCAAGCAGAACTCAACATAGCCTAGCACATACCAGACAGTTACTCCATGTATGAACACAAGCAGCAAAAATGATTGGTAGAGATAATCTATGACTTAGCATAAGCAGTAAGGTCACCTAAGCCTGCACTCTTGCCATGAAAAACTATTCCCAGAGAAAGTGGCACAATTAGGAGGCTTAGAACACTGTTAAGTAAGTTATAAGCAGAGGCTTACAGTACAACAAGACAATAAAACAAGAGGTTAGACTCAGTGGACATGAGACCACAGTTTCCTTTTGTCACTGATCTGATTTGACAGTGAGTTCTTGTCAGCACTGCTAGTAATATGTAACATAACACATGTAATAACGGTAATATTAATTGTATCCACAGTAACTTCTGATTATAGAAGTTTTCCTACATAGTATTACATTCTAATACTATCTTTTCTCACCTGTCCTAATTTTATTTGTGTACTGGTTGATATATTGTGTCAACTTGAGAAGTTTTTAAGTTTAGCTAAGTGACTCAGCAGAATTTAGGTATTCCTAGTTGTAAACACCCTCATCCTGGGCAAGAGGAGGGCATAGACATTGTGTGAGTTCTACACCCCTGCCCTAGGGTAGCTTGTTTATAATATAAGCAAGGGACAGAGGCTGGCTAGAAGCCTAGATGCTGCTCTTCCCTTTGCTCTTCACTGTTTTCTGCTGCCATGAATTGCTGCCTTCTGCCATGTGCCACTGTTTCTGGGAGCCCGCTGAATATGGACTGAAACCTCTACAAACTGTGAGCTAAATAAACCTTTTCTTCATTTTGGGTGTGGGTTATTTTGTCCTAGCAATGAGTAACAAGTAACTGAGACTATTTGCCATAGAGAATAAGCTTGAAAATAAGTAAATAAGACAGGTTCCAATATGCCAAAGATCCCTGCATACTTTAACATGACTGCAGAATTTCACTAGTTGTCATACAAAGGGCTGAAATCCTCCATTTCCAGGATGCCCAAGTCCTGAGGAAGGAAAGCAAAACAACAAACACTGGAACCTTCTTACCATGGAAAGGTCTCCTCTGCTCAGGCTCACTCCTGTTCTGCCAGGCTTTTGCTGTTAGGCTGTTTTTACAGCTTCCACCATGCCCACCTCCTGCAGTGCTAAGCAGCAGCACTTGAGTGATCACTGCCAAGCCTACCACCCCTCATAGGTGGACAGGCAAGAACAGAAACAAAGCTGAAGTGTGTCTCTGCCTCTTGTCTTCTCTGCTTGTGTGGGAAGGGTTTGGGTATTGTTCCTGTGCTTCCCCAGGGCCTCCACCTATTCAATGAGGCCCTTTTTCTCAGTATATCCTGTGTCCTATAGGTGCCCTTTGTTTCAAGTTTTAATCTTTTCCCACAGTTCTAAGGCCAATGTGCCTCTTAGTTACATAGTGCCAACTGCATTACTATCCAAAGACAAACTTTAGTTGAAAATCCTCAGCCCTAATTTCATGGTGAGGACCCCTTTCCTTACCCTGTCAACTTTCACTCAGACCATCATTCAGATTAACAGTTATTTAACTGCTGAACAATTATGACAGGTGATTAATTAATTTCAAGATGCAGCCACTTGGACTACTATTAATCAGCCCATCACCAGAAAGAAGAAAGAAATCAATCTGTATTTGTTACAAAATAGGCGAGGCAGGCCTTACTCAGGCAAGAAAAGGTCATTGGAAAACTGAAGCACCCTGAATAGATTTTGGAAGATTGATGAGGGAGAATTATTTTCTGTATATGTTATGAGGGGGAAGAAAGTGTGTACGCCACAGAATGTTGAAAGAAACCTAATAAAGGGAGAATGGATTTCTCCAGATGTGCAAATAACTTAAGTCTCACACCATGGCTATAAACTGGTGTTTTGAATTCCAGTGTAAGGTGAGGTGTTGACTGTTGCCCCATCAGTTCTAAAAATCTAATGGCTGCAATTGTTGTGTTCAAAATTACATAAATTATTCATCTTTGCTTACTGATCCATGCCAGGAAGTTACAAGAAATGTCACGGTCTTCCTTCATCCTTATTCTCCACTAGGTTCCCTCGGCTATTCTCTTAATAACATGCAAATTGGCCCCAGTCCATTGTAATGTTAGACGTCATCAACTTTCTGAAAGTAGCCATTCCTTGACTAGATTTCTGTGTGCTGTCTTGATGGTTTGTGTTTTACTTTTCCTACAATTCATAATTGGATAGTGGCACCTTTCTGATTAAATTCATAATGTGATTCTACCAAAATAAGATGAATATATATATATATATATGTAAATATTGTTTAGAACAATGTCTGAATACAGTATGTATTTGAGAGATCATAGCTATTGTTTTAGTCAGGATTTTCAAGATAATAGTTTTAATATAGGGTGTAATCTATAGGGTTACTTTATAATATTCACCCAAAAATCAAATGCAGAATAATGCAAGAGAACTGATGGTGCACTGGAGACCTGAAGGATCCAGCTAAGGTCCTGGATCCCATGGCAACATCCAGCTGAAGGCCTAGAGCTCATGGCGGTGTTGTTCACGAGTCCAGCTAGATGCCTAGAGGTCATGACAAATATCCCATGCAAGTCTGCATCAAAGATCAGCACCGGGAAGGCCCAGAAGTCAGTGTAGAAGCCAGAAAAGTCTGTACCAGTGGGCAGAAGGATCTGCAGTAGCAGGCTGAGGGACCCTCACCAGAGCCAGGACGTGATGCTCAAGGTAGGGACTGGAGCTCCCTGAAGAGAACCGCAGCTGTCCTTAGTGGCAGCAAGGGTCTGTGCTTCTGGACGATAGGCACAGCTGGGATCATATCAGGAAAACTGTTCCAGGAGAATCCACAGGGCACCTTCTTTCCCTTCACTCCTCCTTTTGTGCTTTTCGCAAAAATTCTTGGTACGCTCTCCACACCCAGCACACCACTGACTCAGTTCAACTGAGTGCTACAAGCTGGCTCTTAGTTAATCCTCTGCAGCTGTCAGTGTGTCTAGATATGTACAATATTTGGCTAGTCTTTCTAATATTCAAAATGAATTTCACCTTCCCACTTCTCAGCCAAGTAAAGAACTTTCAAACATCTCTGGACTCATGCACACACCATCATCTTCAATGTTCAGCTCTAGAAATGTGGCCACAACACCTTTCCTGATTCCTACTGTCCTTCTCTGTAAATGAAGCTCCCCAGCACTCTCCCACCTTTGGGTCTCACTCTTACATTGCTTTCATACAGTAGTTGACTACATTTGGTATTTCTGCTATGAAGGATTAGAATACCTGTGTTGAGGGACATTTTTCCCCTCTGTACTGCCTTGCATTATCTCAGCTACCTGCATTTATAAGGCAGCAGGAATTTAAGTGACAACTTCTAATGAAGAAATGAGTGAATGAGTGACTGAATGCAGGTGAATGGATGTGCAGGAAAAGAATTGGCCTATCAAGTGAGATAACACTGCCATTAGGCATGCTATCTGGTGAAGCAGTCATATCACCACAAAGTATGCAGCCAGAGCTGACACACTAACTGCTCCTGAAGTCTAAATGGGTATTGACTCTCAGGGGTATTGCTATAATTGGGCCTCCAAGAGACCAGTCTAGATTGGAATAATTAGCAACTTGAGGCAAATTCTCTGAATCACACTCTATTAAAATTACCATCATATGGAGAAAGTGATAAAAAATAAAATTAAATAAATGAAGTTTCCTTCTAACAAATCGCTATATGATACAGCTGATTACCAGCTTTCCTCTTTATGAGGCTCTTCTGGGGCGTGAGGAAATTTCCAGTGATCTATGGCAGGGAGTCTTAGGCTTGCCACCTAACAGAACTGTAAAGGTTCCTTCACAGGCATATGCCATCAAAAATCAAAGCCACAATGTCATCTCTTTTCATAAGTCCCTTCCAAATGATAGCAGCACCTGTGTGAGAGAAGCCCTCTGCTCACTATTTTGCACATTAATCATGGTTTATACAGCAAACCCTTGGGTTGTTACAGGAACAAGCTTATGACTTCAGGTGGATAATAAACAGCAGGGGCAGGAGAACTTTATATAAAGAAGGGCTGCTATTTTCACATGCTTCAATTTACCCCTCCCTGTGTGCGTGGCTTAACTACACCAGAATGGGCTTTTGCAAAGCACCTGAAGGGACACTTAAACTAAAATGTGCCCTGTGCTTCCTTCTGGAGCAGTTAATCAGGTTCAAACTAGGCCAAAGGCTTTTTGGGTTACTCCCACTGGAAAGTCTCTGTCCTATGGCCCATCACGGAGCTGCACTCCATTGTTGACTCTCTAGAGTACTATAATCAATGGAGAAAATGTGCCTTTCTTGATAATAGGGATGAGTCAACAGAAACAGTTGTAGCATTAGATAAATTATTTGTCTTATTATGAGACTACTTTATAGGTGTTGACATTCTGTGAGCTGCCTAGCACACCCTACCCCTAAAATAAAAGTTAGAAAAAAACACAAGGGAAGAAAAGAATATGAAACAGAAATATACCTGTAGGGCCAGACAAATAGCTTAGTGAATTAAAGTGCCTACAAACAGGTGCAGGGGCCAGATGTTCGATCTGGGGCCTGCTATGCTGGCCCTGCCCTTGGGGCACACTGAGACTGCAATTGAGACTGGGGGAGGTGGCACACACCTGTAAGCCCAGCTCTTGGGAGGCTACAAACAGGAGAATCACTATGAGTGAGATCTAGTAGCGAGACTTGAACACCCTGTTGACCCTTCCCTAAAATACAAAAAGAGAAATACACCTGTAATATAAATGCAATTATAAAATTTGCACATAATATAGTAGGAGGTCCCAACATAGCCTTCCTCTACAGGGACCACTAAAAAGTAGGGGAAGAAGTGTTTCACCATTTGCCTTCCTCTACAGGGACCACTAAAAAGTAGGGGAAGAAGTGTTTCACCATTTTCAAATAGAATTTGAGTTTAGTTTCACTCATTTTATAAACTTTGGTTGATAATCTCTAAAGAGCAGTTGTTCTTCAAGAAAGGAGGAAGAGGAGCTCATGGTGTCTGTGGCAGGACAAACCTCCTGGGAGACCGCGTGACTCTTGTGGACTTCTGGGCATTCATCTCTTCTTCCTTTCAGTCCTGATTCAGACTGAATTGTACTAATCACACTAAGAAATGAGTTAAACTCCATCTTGGTTCTCTAGAGACACAAAATTAGGTGAATGGTTACCACTGTCATACCGAGAACAGGCTTAAATCCAGTGGTGGGGAGGATTTCTCTGGTTTTGTAGTTTCAAATTATCAGAAGAGAATAAGTATTTCCTTCTACCCCAGTGGCACTTATCAGCCCGCTTGTGATTATTATCATTATCTGCTCATGATTTCAACTTGTCTTCTACCACACTAATCACTACTCATACCAAGAAAATGAGCCTTAAAAGTCTCTGTTGTGTCAGCTGCTCCCTTATATGTAATTCTTCTAACAACAATGTGACATAGGCATTATTAGAACAATTATAAGGGAAAAACTTGGAGAAAGTCAATGACTGACTTCCAATGTCACAATTAGAGGGCTAGACAGATCACTCAGTGGATTAAAGCACCTGCTTAGGCAAAGTGCAGTGGCTGGAGTTTGGTCCCTGGCCTGGGGTGCCAGCCCCACTCCCAGAACCCCCTGAGAAAGTGCCTAATACTGGGCATGGTGGCACGTGCCTGTAATCCCAGATTTTAGGAGGCTGAAAACAGGAGAATCACTATAAGTCTGATCTGAGTAGTGAGATCCTGTAGACCCTGTGGACCCTGTGGACCCTGTAGACCCTGTGGACCCTGTAGACCCTGTGGACCCTGTAGACCCTGTGGATCCTGTAGACCCTGTGGATCCTGTAGACCCTGTTCACACTGTAGACCCGGTTAATCCTGTTGACCCTGTAGGCCCTGTTGACCCTGTTGACCCTGTGGACCCTGTGGACCCTGTAGGCCTTGGAGACCCCGTAGACCCTGTCCTAAACAACTAAGAAAACAAGTCACAAATAGTTCATACTTGTTTTGGTGTCTTACTCTGGAGCTTACTGACCTCAGAGTGCATTACTTTTTCATAACACTACTGGAGGAAAGACCTAATGAAGTCTTTAAGCCACCCAAAAATGGATCAGAAGCCAAAGCCAAAGCCAGCAAGGAGCTGACTTCATGCCTGCCCCTGATAATCTCTCGTGATGCAGTCCTCAGATGAACTGTGTGTCCTGCTGCTACCATGAGATCAGTGCTCAGTCAGACATCCCCAGCATGATGCGCCCTCCTGCCCACTGTGGCAGGAAATATGCTCTGAGAAACAAAGCAGTGAAAGAATGACTTGTTGAGCCAGGCTGGTGGTGTGATTCCAGCCCCTGAGGGGCCAAGGCAGGAAGAGCACAAGTTCAAGGCCTACTTGAGGAACTCATGAAACCACATCTCAAAATAAAGTTTAAACTTACTAAGTGCTGAGGTCATGCTGCATGCCCGCTGCATATATGTGAACTCCTAGGTCCAATCTCTGATCCGAACAAAACAGAATACCTGGGGCAGCAATGTTCTTGGCTCTAAGAATCTGTAGAACTATAAAGCACTGCCTGGCTAGGTGACCAGGACCAGGTGTGGACAACTAGCCAGAGACCCCTAACTGTGGGAAGGAGGGCACAGGTCCCCAATCATTTGGCTCCTACAGGAAAGACCCCTCAACCAGCCGCCCACAGCCATGGACTTTTGAGTTTACATCTCTGAAGAATTTCTATCTTCTTGTTCAGTTGGCCTTTCTTTGCTATTGTTTTAAAAGTTTTATCTTCCTTGCTGCAATGCTTTGTCAACTTAGTTGCTCTTTCCTGGACAAGCAACCAGACATGGGTACAGAAGAAAACACAAAAGCACAGGAAGTAAACAAAGCGGCCAAGAAACCATTGAATTATCCAGGAGTTCAGTGATTAAGGCTTGAAGCAAAGCACTGTTATACGTAGTGCCCAGCCTGAAGGATCACCCAGTCTCTTCAACTTGCAATTTGACTTGAAGTGCCCTTGAAGGAGGTGAAATTAGCCAAGACAATGATCTGTGACCCCACTGTAGACAACGAGGAAAAGACAGAAACAGAGTGATGCCTGCTGTAGACTCTGAATTCACAGACTTGGCTTTTGCTGCTGTACCCGTGTCTGGATGCTTGTCCAGGACAGAGCAACTAAGTTGACAAAGCATTGTGGAAAGGAAGATAAAACTTTATTAAAATAATAGCAAAGAAAGGCCAACTGAACAGACTTGGCTGCTGAAGTGAGCAGGTCATTCACTCTCTGGCTCCGGGAAGCCTGTCTGCTCCACGTGCGGCAGGTTTCTCTGTTCCTCAGATTTGTAATAATATGAGTAGGTCTGAGGTAAACGACACTAACATGACTCACTTTCCAGCATCATGCATTCCCACTGCCCCACTGTCACAAAATCTCTGCCTTCCTTCTGACTTCCACTTCAGCCAGAAACCTCCAACGATCAGCTGCTAAGAAGCAAGTTTTCTGAGGATGCAGCTGTTATGCAGAGCCAATGATGATTTGAATTCTCAGTGTTTAATCTGAGGGAGATGACTGGTGAATCTTGAGGTGTCCATGGGCTCTTTTCAGAAGAATGTATATATCTTTACGTGCATAACTAAAATGCTTAAACTAACCAAATATATCCTAGTACATTTCTATGAATATTTTTAGAACATCTTCATAGAGCAATATATATTTTCTTTGTAATCCAGTAAATAGCAAGATATGGCAAGTGATTACAAACATTTTCATGTATCTTAACACTAAATAGGGCTGGCTAAATATCTTAACAGATCAAAGCACCTGCTTAGGCACACACAGAGACTGGGGTTAAGTCCCCTGCTTGCCATGCCAGCTCCACCCTGGAAGCACGTTGAGAAGGTGATTGAGACTGGGCATGGTGTTGCATGCCTATAATCCCAGCTCTTGGGAGGCTGAAAAAAGAGAATCATTACAAGTCCAATCCACATAGTGAGACCCTTTAGACCCTGCACTAAATACATAAAAAACACTAATAAAGTGACATAAAAACATGTAATGAGTTGAATTAGTAACAAAGTTACATGTACTTGAACTTTTAGTGTGGTAACAATAGCATCATTTTTATAAAGAATGGAATGCTAATTTTCAAGTATATTATATATATATATATATATATATATATATATATATATATATATATATATAATTTGGTCCAGGGTCTCGCTACACAGTTCAGGCTTATAGTGATCCCTCTGTTCTCAGCCTTCCCAGTGCTGAGATTTCAGGACCATGCCACCAAGCCCAGACACAGTGGACAGCTCAGAATGCCTGGGGACAGGACCAGTGTGGCTTGGGGTGACAGAGATCAAACCCCAGTCCCTGTGTTTGTCTAAGCATCTCAGACTCAGAGTGATTCTCCTGTCTCAGCCTCCCTAGTGATGGGATTACATGCATGCACCACCATGCCCTGTTTCGGTAACCAGATCAGCATGGACCGGCACAGAATGTGGTACTGGAGATCAATTCTAGGCATGGTGTTGCATGCCTATAATCCCTATAATTATTCCACTGAGCCATCTCCCCAGCCCCAGTAATGTTCTTTACTCAGCAGGCTAGATTACATCACACTACTGCTGGGGTACATTTTTTTTTTTTTTTGGTTGCAAATTCTCATCTTGTATTTGTAAGGTGAGTATTTAGACCATTAAGCTTTCTCCTTAGCACTCAGAAATGCTATGTTTTAGACTGTAGCAATAATAATAAGGGTGTGCTCTTTCATGAAGTTTTTCAAATCTTTTAGAATTTTAAATGCAGTCTTCTAAAAACTTCTGAACTATTTTCTAGTTATTTTGGAAGATGTTCCATATATTTCTAATACTTATAGCATTACATGAGATAGAATGAAGTAACATTCCTTTTAGCGATAAAAACACTGAATCTTGAGATGTGAGGTGACTGGCTTATCATTTACATGGCTAAGCAGACTGACCTTTTAACCAAATACTACACCTACCCATTCCAGTCTACTTTCCACTCTACCACGAAGCCAAGTGCTACACTAGTAAGTTATTCTGGCCCCTTGCCATTCTGTTTCGTGTATCCATGCTTATTTGTAATACTTAGGTGGTAAAATAATGATCATCTAAAATTTTGCTGAGAAAGGAGAGTGTTCAGCTTCATGAGGACTTTACTATATTTGGCTGTGAATAAAGCAAAAATGTTGAGTGAAGAAGCTTCATGATAGCAGGTTACCCATCTAGAGAAAGTTTGAGTGGTAACAGCAACTTCCTGCTCACAAAATGAGAATTTGTAACCAAAAAAAAAAAAAAAAAATGCACCCCAGCAGTAGTGTAATGTAATGTAGCTTGCTGAGTAAAGAACATTACTGGGGCTGGGGAGATGGCTCAGTGGAATAAGCACTTCCTGGCAAGCACAAGGACCTGAGTTCAATCCCGGGTTCTGAAAATAAAAAAAGAAAGAAAAGAACATTACTAAATATATTACCAAATATCACATGAATCTGGAAATAATGTTATCATATCTTTTACCGTTATTACTTGAACATGAGTATTAAAAGGCCTGGAAGTCCAAATGCTCCAGAGAAGTCCTGGAACATTACAGGTTGGCCAACTCAGAGTACTATGACCAGTGGCTGACAGGCAATCCCATATGTAACTTATTGTTGTATTACCATGACCAAGTTGTTCAATTTTGTTTTCAGCTAAAATGATAAGAATTCTCTTGGTGACAAGTGTGTAAGATAATTCAGTTAGTTAAATGTGTAATTACTTGTGTACATGTAACTCATCTATGCCTCAGGCCCTACATCTTTAAATGAGGATCTCTACTACTATATAAAGGGTGGAATTATTACAATGTTCATATGATAATACCATAGAACAATGATAGGTACATAATGAGACTGATATAAGTCTATGTTTTAGTACAGGGTTAAATTAGCTGAGTGGTTTTGAATATGGACTCTTTATTTAAATTATTTCTCAGTTGCAAAGGGATTTCATTAAGAATAGTAAGAGTGACAGCTATATTTAAACACATATTTCTTAACTTAAAACTTGAGTCCTTGATATGACATCGTTTTTGCCAAAGTCTATTAAGCACAGGCCACGGTTTTATCATGGTTCATTGTAGCTGACTATTCTTGTGTCTAAATTCATCAAAACATCTCATGATTGTTCCTATTTTGAGTAATAAGATGTTCCTAAGAGTCAGTTTTCTGTGGCAATGTTTACCTAATGTATTGCAGGTCTACTATTATTTTTTTCCTTAAAGCATTTTTCACATTACATTATTTAGCATGTTCTGTGAGTTGGAGCCTTTGTCACTGTCATCCTTCTGTTGCTCTGATTGATCCCAAGAGCACCTCTTTGTGCATTACTGTGTATAAATATATCAGGAAGATTTACATTACCACAGTAAAATACTGGAGGTGACTATCTTTGTATAGATAAAAAGCTTACTTAGCTCACAGATTTGGAGTTTCTAAATCTAAATGTCTTAGTTGGAGTTCTCAAGGTTTGTTTTGCTCTTTAACTCTACAACCCTGTGATTCATGACAGGCACTAGTCCTGTGGCAAGCAAGCAAGCGATTGCATCTTGAGCCAGAAGAATTTGAAGCTAGCACTAAATCGGGCTTTTATAACTGTTCTTTCAGGAGAACTATCAAAAGTTCACAAGTGAGTTATTTTCTAAGAGCAATTCCTTAGTGAATTAAAGAGCTCTCTCCTTAGGTACCACCCCCTAACTGTTCCACCACCTCCTAACAGTGCCACCTTGTACACCAGGCTTCACCGTGAGGACCTCTGAGAGTGGGGCATCAGTAACTCAATGGCATACAGAGCTTCGGAAGCCACCTCAGCACAAGCCATCAGCAATTAAAGACATGAGAAATATCAAAGCTTTTAAATGACAACTGGCTTATTCTAGTGTCTTAAAATAAAGCATGAACCCCCGAGAGTAGAATAGTGAGTAGATTTACTACTTAGATAGACAGAAAAGGCTTATCTATTATGTATATTATTTATAATTTGATTCTAACATTTTTCTCTTTGGTACTGTATAAATGAAGCTGAAAACAGGAGAATGACTATGAGTCTGAGCTGCATAATGAGACTTGTACAAAATATTATATATATATATATATATTCGAATATATATATATTCGAATATATATATATATATATATATACATTCTAAATTTTCATGTTTTATAATTTAAGCTACCAGTTATGAAAACCAGAATCTAACCCCTGACACACATAAAGAATACACTCTTGATTGGGCTGGCCAGATAGCTCAGGAGAATAAAGCACCTGCTTAGGCAGAGTGCAACAGTAGGGGTTCGAGCCCTGGCATGCTGTACTGGTCCTGCCCTGAATGTGCTGAAACAGTGACTGAGACTGAGTATGGTGGAGCGCGCTTGTAACTCCAGTGCTTGGGAGGCCAAACACAGGAGGACCACTATGAGTCCAATCTATGAAGTGAAACCCTGTAGACCCTGTACTAAATATGTTAAAAAATACACTCTTGTGCCAGTGAGATAGCTCAGCTGTCTAAAGTGCCTGCTTCGGCAAGCGCAGGGACTGTGGTTTGGTCCCAGCACACATACTTAACCAGCCCCGCCCCCAGAGTGAGCTCCACCCCTAAAAATGAAAGATCAAAACTACAACAACAAAACAAACTCTTGCTTCTCCTTGGTCCAAATTGGAATAGCAGGAAATCCTTCTCTAAGCCCTTCTTGCCTGAAATTCAGTGCAGCCTCCAGACTTCCATGACACCTACCCAAAAAAGCAAGCAAATAAGTACCAGACAAATGGAAAAACTACAACTGCTTGTTAAATGGCTTTCAAGTCAAACCCTTCAGGATAGCATTGAAAACAAGTAAACAAACAGCCTCTGACACTGGGCAAAACCTTACCTTCCGGCTTTGTCTTCCATTTTGGCACACTACCCCGAGCGTTGCTGCCACTTTATTGTTTCTTTTTTTTTATTTTTTCTTACTTGTTTAAAATTATATTCATTGTCATTTCATTTTAAAATATTTTTATATTTATGTGCTTCTGTACATACCTGGTTTATGAATACACACTTATGAACTATACCTGGTAATTCTTTCATCTTTCCTAAATATGGGTTTTTAACCATATTTAAAATATTCATTCCTTTCTCCCTCTCGGCACCCCCAGACCTGGTTGACATTCACCAGTGCCCTTTTCTGCTAGTGGTGCATCACTTTTTCCCCTGAAATTCATGTTCTGCCCTCAGTGTGAACTATGTCTCCCCTCATGTCATTAGAGCTTGTGTCAGATATTCAAATCTTGTTTTCACTTCTGCAGACTCCTGCAGGAGCAAGAGTGCCTGAGAAAGCCAGGTTGCAATTAAACATTTCTCACAACTCTTGGGCTCACTGAGGTGTGATTTCTTCTCAACTGACCATGACTCATCTATTCAACTCTAAGTCTGGACAAGCCTAGTCCCTCAGCATGCTTTTCAACAGATGACTGAATGATCTGAGTCTGACTCAATAGTATGTCCATTTAAATGGTTTATGAGACATTGAAATGCCCCCAGCAGAGAACACCTGATCTTTTCAGATTAGATGAGTCACAGTTCAGCTGTTTGCTGGTCTGTCCTATAGCCTCCACTATTTGTATGGCATCTCTTATATAATGTAAATAGTAAGTTGGACAGCTATCAAGTAGCAAATGGGAAGGAATAACACCAGCCAGCCAATAACCATCATGAGAAAGCTGTGTTTTCCCTCGAGCCTCCAGCAGGTGATGCTTCTCATGGGATCTCAACAGGGTACAGATTTGTATCTCGGTGTGATTTAGAGATACCTAGAATACTGCTTATTCACACTAAAATAAATGTCATAAAGACTCAAGGAAGAAAAGTGAGAGCTTTGGGGCTTGTTTGCCAGAAACTGACAGAGGCAAACTGCAACCTCTCCAAGGTCGACTCCTCTTTACTCAATTCTTCTGAATATTCTCTTGTTTTGCTGCATTTTGTTCCTGCACAGTTGTCTTCAGCAACAGAAGACGGCTGTCCAAGGTAGCTGTTTTGTTTTCAATCCACTTTGATTCTTTACAGTAAATTTGAGGCTGTCCTTATTGTTCTACAGCTTCACAATATTGTATAATTTCATACATGCAGGGATCACTTCTCATGCATAATAAATAGCTGTGGCACCACAAGCCTTTTTCTCTAGCATGGGTGAACTATCCTCAAATATCTGTCACAATAATTTTCTTTTCTTCCTGTTAGTTGTTGATTAAGGTTAGAAAATTTCCCCTGAGTATCGATCCATCTCTCCTAACACCTCCCCACTGTTGCTTACTGGTTAACAAATTCTCACATGTTATGTTTGACTCAGAAATCAGCACTTAATACTGAATAAATTGTGATTAATATTAATAATAATAGTTGTCTTGATGACAATTATAATTATCACCATTGGTCTACTAATACAGTGGTGAAAAAATATACCCAATTTGCTGTTTTCCTATGACAAAATTTGGTGTTTTTTTTTAATATAAGATACAGAATTTTGTAGTTATACATGCTCATTAGTTTGCAAACTCACTGGGTTATTGTCTATTGAAATAGAGATATGGGAACAAGCTTTAGCAAGTTATGAAAAATAATTTTTAAGGCCTGGTAATTAACTGGATGTAGAGTGTGAAAAGCAGAGGCTGTGAAGAATCATGCTCATGTTATTTGCACAGGCAACTGGGGACTGGTAGCATTTGTAACTTGTGAAAACAAGACAGTGGTGGGATGAAATGAGATGAAATGAATTTTATAAAATTGTCAGAGATGTAGCGAATCTAGACAGAGATAATGGAGTTGGCAATACGGGTGCATCTTTGTGCTATGAATTTGGGAATAATGAGGATTAACATGGCAATTGATGTTGTGGGGTGGATAAGGTCCTACAAGAAGTAACAGATCTTTCAACAAAATCTGAGAAATGATATTTTATTATACAAGCAAAGAGAGATCTCTAAGATAATTTGCAATCAGAAATAAATAATAGCATATTTTACTGGCATAATTCTTTTTCTTTTTAAAAAAGTCTTATTTTAATGAGAAAGATAAAATAAGAATGAAATGGTTTCAAACCAGTTAATAGGACAGTTACAATAATTAATACATTGCATATTGTTGTCTTTGCAGTAATTATTCAGAGGAGATGTAGACATGATATATTGTCTAAACACTATTAGTACAAACCTTTCTTCTCTATGAACTAAAAGAAAGTAGCTATATAACTATCTTAACTATCTTGTATATACACATATAATTTTTTCACTACAAAGTGGTCCTTTATTTATATCCCCCTTTTTTTGAAGATCCATAAAGTGCTGTACATGGTTCCAGGGAAAATCCTGAGGGGATTTGACTGACTCTGTCAGATAGCAAAAGTTACATTTTTAGTTATAGCGTATAGCCTTGCTTTAAGTTGCTCTTAACCAGCCAACAGCAAAGGATAACCACAAGATACAAAACATAAAGCTATGTTAATATACTGAGGTTTAAAGGGCTCAAGTCAACAATTGTGACAATTGCCAAATGTGCTGATAACTCACTACTATTAGGGACTATTGGACTATATTGGGTTATTTTGCTAAATTGAAGTACCAAAAAGCTCAGAGAATTAAAGCAGCATGAGCAGTGAGGAGTAAGCAGGTTCAAGCCCCAGGCCTGCTGTGCTGGCCCTGCCCCTGGGTGTGCTGACATGGCAACTGAGATTGGGCATCATCGTCCCAGCTCTTGGGAGGCGGTAGACGGGTGGATCAGTAGAAGTCCGATATAGTAGTGAGACCCTAAGCACCCTGTAGACCTTCCCGTAAAACACAC